>JASAMX010010717.1:0-26366 GCA_030248175.1 Microlaimidae sp. YZB2_3 | reverse complement strand
GAGGAAAGGGTAAAAGTAAATTAAACCAACTAAGAAACCCTCGCAAAGTAAACTTATTTAATTTAATCAAACAAAAAAATTGGTTTGAAAGCTATTTGAAAATACTTAGTTTAGCTTATTTAAGTTTCATGGATACTTAAATACAATAGGTTAAGATGCTATTACAGCACAAAAAACTAAACATATGATTTAATTTTATTTTGCCACTCAGATCGCATTTTTATAATAATGCTTATTTAAAGGTTTTTAGTGTAGCGTTTTTCCATACTGCAATGTATAAACTTAAAGCGTAATACACCACATGATTCATAATTAGATTAGTGGCATAGGCCTATTATATAAATTTTATTTTCATAGGAGGGGTGGATATATTTGAAACTCAAATTGTACTACGATGTTACCGATTGTGTAACATAACATTTTTCTTCTTTCAGATTCGCATATTTTTTGTAAGGTGTCATACATTTATAGAGTTTTGGTTTAAAGTTTACACAAACAACTGCATATGAAGCTGTGCTACAACTAAACTGCCATTCCACAACTACAGCAACCTCTTTTCAAATTATCATCACTACAGCAAAAATGAGCCGCATTTATTATCAAATACACATGTTTGTGACTTATTCTGTGGAGTAAATAGGATGCTATTAAAAAATCCAAATGAGTCAGAGTCGCATATACTATATACGAATTGCGGCTTATTTTGCCGTAGTAACGATGAAATATACATCTACGCCGCGTTGAATTTAGAAGAAAATAATCGCCAATAAAACGGCAATGGTTTAAAATACGATAATCGATTGAGAATTGAGAACAAAATTTAGCAAAAATAATGCCCAATTTTCATAAATCGTCATAAAAAACCCACACCAATAATCGGCAGATTTAAAATTTTGTTGCACCTCTGCTGCATAAAGAAACAATTGCTGTATTTTCGATATATGGCGTCTGTTTATATGTACTTTTTCACTTAAATTATCCTTATTATCGTCAAGTTAAGCAATTTTTAATTTAAAAAAACCAAAAAAGACACAAATATTAATGATTTGCTGAGGGCTGAATTTTTTTACACCATGTCTCAAAAATTCTTTAAAATATGTTGGGGTTTTTGGAATTTGTACGAAAAAAATTAGCTAATTAATCAAAACTTTTTTATCTAATACAATAAACTTTTTATTACTACTATTAAACTTTATTACGTAACAATCAACTTTATATATTGTAAACGGTTTTCTTACATACCATTGCAAACTTATTTTTTCCATTTTTTTTTATCTTTATTGCTTCTTGAAATAATATTAAATTATTTTTAAGCTGCAGGTAGCTGTAGCACACTTTAACTTACGAAAATGGTATAATCATTATGGCGTAATGGAAATTTAAATTTCTATAACAACGCATTAAAAATATTTACGGTAGTCGGAAATATAATTTAGGCCACATAAAAATACATGCACAAAATAATTGTTGCATTTAAACGAATAAACTAATATATTTAAACCAGAAAAAAGTAATACTTTTACAAAAATATGTGACACAACCAAGCTATTGACAATTGATATTTGCATGCAAAAGCAAAAACGTACCAGGTCTCGATAACTATAATAATTTATATTCTTTTTATATATTAATTGTGTATGTATACAAAAAGATTTGATAGTTTGTAAAAATTGTTTATTATTATTATTAATTATTATTATTATTTAGCATTATTTAGTGTATTTTTGTCGTGGCTTAATAGTAAAGAGCAAGATTAGCGAATGTTTTGTTTTCGCGTTTTGCTGCAAATATCAATTGTCAATAGCTTGGTTGTGTCACATATTTTTGTAAACGTATTACTTTTTTCTGGTTTAAATATATCTTTATTCGTTTAAATGCAACAATTATTTTGTGCATGTATTTTTATGTGGCCTAAATTATATTTCCGACTACCGTAAATATTTTTAATGCGTTGTTATAAAAATTTAAATTTCCATTACGCCATAATGATTATACCATTTGTAAGTTAAGTGTGCTACAGCTACCTGCAGCTTAAAAAAATAATTTAAGATTATTTAAGAAGCAATAAAGATAAAAAAAAAATGGAAAAAATAAGTTTGCAATGGTATGTAAGAAAACCATTTACAATATATAAAGTTGATTGTTTACATAATAAAGTTTAATAGTAGTAATAAAAAGTTTATTGTATTAGATAAAAAAGTTTTGATTTAATTAGAGTGGAATTTTTTTAGTACAAATTCCAAAAACCCCAACATATTTTAAAGTATTTTAAAGACATGGTGTAAAAATATTCAGCCCTCAGCAAATCATTAATATTTGTGTTTTTTTTGGTTTTTTTAAATTAAAAATTGCTTAACTTGACGATAATAAGGATAATTTAACTGAAAAAGTTACATATAAACAGACGCCATATATCGAAAATACAGCAATTGTTTCTTTATGCAGCAGAGGTGCAACAAAATTTTAAATCTACCGATTATTGGTGTGGGTTTTTTTATGACGATTTATGAAAATTGGGCATTATTTTTGCTAAACTTTGTTCTCAATTCTCAATTGATTATCGTATTTTAAACCATTGCCGTTTTATTGGCGAATATTTTCTTCGAAATTCAACGCGGCGTAGATGTATATTTCGTTGTTACTACGGCAAAATAAGCCGCAATTCGTATATAGTATATGCGACTCTGACTCATTTGGGATTTTTTAATAAGCATCCCCTATTTACTCCACAGAATAATTCAGAAACATGTGTATTTGATAATAAATGCGGCTCGTTTTGCTGTAGTGATGATAATTTGAAAAGATGTTGCTGTAGTTGTGAAATGGCAGTTTAGTTGTAGCACAGCTTCATATGCAGTTGTTTGTGTAAACTTTAAACCAAAACTTTATAAATGTATGACACCTTACAAAAAATATGCGAATTGAAAGAAGAAAAATGTTATGTTACACAATCGGTAACATCGTGAGTTCATTTTGAGTTTCAAATATATCCACCCCTCTTATGAAAATAAAATTTATATAATAGGCCTATGCCACTAATCTAATTATGAATCATGTGGTGTATTACGCTTTAACTTTATACATTGCATTATGAAACGCTACACTAAAAACCTTTAAATAAGAGCATTTATAAAAATGCCGATCTGAGTGGCAAAATAAAATTAAATCATATGTTTAGTTTTTTGTGCTGTAATAGCATCTTAACCTATTGTATTTTGAGTATGCATGAAACTTCAATAACTAAAATTTTTCAATAGCTTTCAAACCAATTTTTTTGTTTGATTAAATTAAATAAGTTTACTTTGCGAGGGTTTCTTAGTTGGTTTAATTTACTTTTACCTCTTCCCTGCATTTACCTTACTCATTTACAACTATACTTCGGCAGAAATATAATGTACTAAAAATATCTAGCTTTTGGAAAAATTGAATTATATCATAATATATATCAACGTAAAAATATCAGTTTATTGATCATACGTTAATACATACATATTTTTTACAACTTGAGCTTTGTTTGTGACATATGCCCGCTTTTTATTTGCTCATGATGATAAAAATCTACAAAATATTTCCTTCAATTATGTAATATTTTTATGCTTATTTATTATGTAATTTTATTTTACTCAATTACAAAAGTCAATAATTTTCAAGAATGCATCAAAAAATGTTTAAACTTAAAATATTTTTATACGATATTGATTCAAATTTTCGGACCGTCAAAACCCGATATACAAAATTTTTTATTTATTTTATTCATAATGGTCCGCAGTTTTGTTTTTATAGTATTAATAATTGTTCATGTTTATAACATTAAATTGGCAAAATAATGTTTAAAATTACATCTAATACGGGTTACACAATCTGTTTAGCAGTCTTTAAAAATATAAAAAGAAAAAAGTATAGCACTCTTTTTGGTCTAGTTTAAATTTAAATTATAGGCACCTTGCACTGGAACTCATGAAGTATGCAATAAACATAGCGAGTCACCATAATCGATAATTACCGTATCTCCTACTTATCTTTTGTAGTATGCAGATCAACCCTCCAAAGCGCGCGAAATTTCGATCGGTTGATCTGCATACCACAAAAGATAAGTAGGAGATACGGTAATTATCCATTATGGTGACTCGCTATGTTTATTGCATACTTCATGTATAAACCGAGTTCCAGTGCAAGGTGCTTATACTCTGCAAGCAATGTATTATATCATTCTAATTTAATTCAAATGAAAATAATTGGTTTTAAGGATATTTTCAATGTGGTTTTCAACACCAAAGCTGTGTGACTTTTGTATGATATTGTTTATTTTTCATAACTTTTGCTAACCAGGATGCACAGAATAAGAATTTACTACATTGTTTCTTGTATGTAAATAATCCCTGGATTCATCTACTATTTACCAACTGATTTTTTGGGGTTTGCTAAATTTTTATACAAATTATTGAATATCTTATTTTAAAAATATGATTTTTACTTTTTGTATTAAAAATACTTTTAAAATATTGTTATTAAAACAAAAACCAATTGAAAACATTTTAAAAAACTATGTTAATTTTCAGACATAAAACAATCTAAAACTATTTTTACAAAAATAGTTTATTATTTTGTCGTTAAATACATTATTTATAAATTTAAATGAAAATAGAAAATTATTTAAAATTTTGTTTTAATTAAAATAATAATCTCTAATTTAAATAATTTAGATCTTTTGTAAAATTGGTGCCAATTTTTTAACCAAAAGTTGACTTTCCGATTTACTATATCATTTAATAAAAGCCAAAAAATAAATTATAGGTATAGATTAAAGGGTTTTTATGTTTATACAATTTTGGTTTTTTAATATTTGTCCAAAAACTATGTATTTTTATCATATAAATTCTTCGAATTGTGTGAATAATGTTATCGTTTTGAAAAAAATAGAAGTGATTTTTTTGTCAAATTGTACACTTAAACTTGCTGCAATGCAATATACAATATCAAAGAGAGTAACGTATGTTTGTAACTATACGTCATCATGATGGGTATGTGAAATTTTGGTCAAATGGGTAATCGAAGTTGTCAAGTAAACTGTTCTATCAAATTTGTATAACACACAACGCAACGAACAAACAATAAAATTACAAAAATAAACATTATCCTTCAACATTGTTTTTGTAGTTAACATTACGCTTAAAAATTGTTTTTGTAATTAAACTAAAAAATAGTTAATTTTACTCTGGGAAGACAGGAAAGGCCACTATAGGCACCTTGCACTAGAACTCTGTTTATACATGAAGTATGCAATAGACAAGTGTTAAATGGCAGGATGAATGTATTATCTTTCGTGGTATGCAGATCAATCCTCGAAAGCGCGCGAAATTTAGATCGGTTGATCTGCATACTACAAAAGATAAGTAAAAGATACGGTAATTATCCATTATGGTGACACTTATGTATATTGCATACTTTATTAGTGTTGTAAAAAGTATTGATTTTGGATTATTTTAAGTAAAAGTAAAAGTAATTTGAAAAATTTTAATTTAAGTAAAGTAAGAGTAAAAGTAATTTGTCATTTTTTAATTTAAGTAAAGTAAAAGTAAAAGTAATGGTTGAAGTTTTATTTAAGTAAAGTAAAAGTAAGGTCTATTTTTTTAAGTAAAAGTAAAAGTATAATAAAAGTAATTTTGAAACGGAGAAAAAGACCGGTTTTTGAAGTTCCAGAGCTCTGTTCTAAAGTTTTTTTGCTAATTTTATGTATAAATTATCATTTTAATAAGTTTTTTAGTCAAAATAAATGGTTTTAGCGTGTTAGCGGCTTAGAAAATTGCCTTCTGCCATTCACTTTACAACAAGCCCATAGGAAATCTACCCATTTAAATTACTTAAATTTTACTTAAATTAATTTAAGTATTTGCAATGGAAAATCCGAGTAAAAGTAAAAGTAAAAGTATTTGAAATTTCAAAAGTCGAGTAAGAGTAAAAGTAAAAGTAATTGAAATTTCAAATGTCGAGTAAAAGTAAAAGTAATCCAAAATCCGTTACTTTTATTACTTTAAGTAAAAGTAAAAGTAACTTTTTACAACACTATACTTTATGTATAAACCGAGTTTTAGTGCAAGGTGAGGTGCCTATAGAATACAATTTCAATTGCAAATCAAGATCGCATTTTTATAATAATGCTTATTTAAAGGTTTTTAGTGTAGCGTTTTTCCATACTGCAATGTATAAACTTAAAGCGTAATACACCACATGATTCATAATTAGATTAGTGGCATAGGCCTATTATATAAATTTTATTTTCATAGGAGGGGTGGATATATTTGAAACTCAAATTGTACTACGATGTTACCGATTGTGTAACATAACATTCTTCTTTCAATTCGCATATTTTTTGTAAGGTGTCATACATTTATAGAGTTTTGGTTTAAAGTTTACACAAACAACTGCATATGAAGCTGTGCTACAACTAAACTGCCATTCCACAACTACAGCAACCTCTTTTCAAATTATCATCACTACAGCAAAACGAGCCGCATTTATTATCAAATACACATGTTTGTGACTTATTCTGTGGAGTAAATAGGATGCTATTAAAAAATCCCAAATGAGTCAGAGTCGCATATACTATATACGAATTGCGGCTTATTTTGCCGTAGTAACGATGAAATATACATCTACGCCGCGTTGAATTTCGAAGAAAATAATCGCCAATAAAACGGCAATGGTTTAAAATACGATAATCAATTGAGAATTGAGAACAAAATTTAGCAAAAATAATGCCCAATTTTCATAAATCGTCATAAAAAACCCACACCAATAATCGGCAGATTTAAAATTTTGTTGCACCTCTGCTGCATAAAGAAACAATTGCTGTATTTTCGATATATGGCGTCTGTTTATATGTACTTTTTCACTTAAATTATCCTTATTATCGTCAAGTTAAGCAATTTTTAATTTAAAAAAACCAAAAAAACACAAATATTAATGATTTGCTGAGGGCTGAATTTTTTTACACCATGTCTCAAAAATACTTTAAAATATGTTGGGGTTTTTGGAATTTGTACGAAAAAAATTCCACTCTAATTAAATCAAAACTTTTTTATCTAATACAATAAACTTTTTATTACTACTATTAAACTTTATTACGTAACAATCAACTTTATATATTGTAAACGGTTTTCTTACATACCATTGCAAACTTATTTTTTCCATTTTTTTTTATCTTTATTGCTTCTTGAAATAATATTAAATTATTTTTTTAAGCTGCAGGTAGCTGTAGCACACTTAACTTACAAAAATGGTATAATCATTATGGCGTAATGGAAATTTAAATTTCTATAACAACGCATTAAAAATATTTACGGTAGTCGGAAATATAATTTAGGCCACATAAAAATACATGCACAAAATAATTGTTGCATTTAAACGAATAAACTAATATATTTAAACCAGAAAAAAGTAATACGTTTACAAAAATATGTGACACAACCAAGCTATTGACAATTGATATTTGCAGCAAAACGCGAAAACAAAACATTCGCTAATCTTGCTCTTTACTATTAAGCCACGACAAAAATACACTAAATAATGCTAAATAATAATAATAATTAATAATAATAATAAACAATTTTTACAAACTATCAAATCTTTTTGTATACATACACAATTAATATATAAAAAGAATATAAATTATTATAGTTATCGAGACCTGGTACGTTTTTGCTTTTGCATGCAGTAAATGTTGAAATTATCATTATAAAATTAAGCAAAAAATCACAAAAATAATACCGCAATGTTCAAATATCATACACAACACGCTGCTTGCAAACTGCTGCAATTTCTTGTTTACATGTTTACAAACAGGAATATTAATTGCTGCGAGTTTTTAATTGTTTTTTTAAACAAAAAATACTGTTAAATAACAATCGGAGCGAATTTTACCTATACATTACAGCATATCTATTACCATTAATACGCTGCTAAATTAAAGGTATTATTACAAAAAAGCTTTTTTAATAAGAATTTTGGCACAAATAGAATTTATAAAAAGTAATAAAAGCCTGAAACCATATCGTTCGCCATTCCTGCAAAATTATGCACAATTATAACTTGAACATAAAATAACTAAAATATAAAACAAAACTAATTTTGAGAGCCATATATAAAGCGAAAAACAACGGGCAGGTTTGGAAAATTGATTTCAATCTGATTTTTCTGAGAGAAATTTGCCATTAAAAATAAAAATAAACTTTGTACTTATTATTACCGCTAATTCATTGTACTTTAAACCGTAAACGAACTACAGAAATCATTTAATAGAAAAAATATAATCCAAAAAATTAAAAGAATTAAAAATAAAAGTTCATAACCTTACAGTTTTTGCCCTTGAAACCAAGGGGAAAAGTATAATTTGAACTACATACAAATGTTTGCATTTCAACATTTTTTTATTCTTAAATGTTTCAAATTTATGTTTTTGGTAATATAAACAAAATAATTTAAAAAACGAGTAAAATTTATAATATTTGTTTCCAAATTTAAAACGAAATTAATTTTTTTTAAAGGCGAATTTCATTGCTTAAACCTGAAAACACATCAACAAGTCGTAATAGTCCAGCAATGATTCAATCAAATAATCCTAAGACTTTTTCCAATAATTTATCACATGAACCACAAGCCCTAATGTTCACTCTAATTAAATATAATTAAATAAATTAAAATTAGATATATTATTATTGAAAGTGAACTAAAAATAACGAAGCGTGTGAAATTTTATTTTATAGAAAACAATATTAGGCACGAAAGATTCGTCTGTTGAGAAATTTTTTCCTTTTGTCAAAAATAAAAAAAAGTAATATTAATGTCCGCATTGGTCGAATAAAGCTACACTTATCTGCGATTCGTTCGAAAGTATACAATGGACAAAAAACAAAAGTTTAATTGTGGAAAATTTAAGAGAGATTTTTGAATTTTAGTAATTTTTTTTATAATTTTTTAGGTCGAAATACCGAAACTACAAGAAAATCCAAAAAAGAACTTTTAAATCGCTCGAAATAGAAGTTTTTCGTTTTTTTTTCTTTTTTGAACACTTTAAATTAAGTAGGAACCGGGCTTAAGTTTTCAATTTTAATCCAATAGAAAAGGGACCAATTTTTTTAAATATAAAAACTACGGAAGGATAAATTCTTATTTATTAAATTTGGCAACGCAAAAATGATTTATATAGAGCATCGAATGATTAAAAACCAAAAATTGCAAGCATTTTAAAAACCTAAAGCTGCACGCAAAAGTATTATTTAAAATTAATCTAATGTTTGCCACAAAAAAGGTTCAACGACTGCAGCGTTTTAATCAGAAAGGCGGTCAGTTAATCAGTTATATTTATTCGTTTAACCCGCTTTATTTAGGAATTTATAAAAACACAACGCAAATTAAAATTTAATTGCTGCTCGCAATGGAATCAAAACTACGTAAGAGTTAACTTATGTATTTCTCGCTGAATGTCAAATCACTACATTGTATTTATAGCAATTTAATTACTTTTAAGTGAATTTTAATCTAATTTAATATAAAAAAATCATTTTAATTTTTTCCTAACTATAAAAAACAGCCACTTTCGCTTGTAAATTATTTTTGAACTTAACTTATTCTGCTACATATAACAACGTTCAATAGTATTTATTTATCCCTCAAAACAATTTTTGTAAGTTTTTTTTAAAATCTATTGCGTTTATACCGAAGGTGTCTGCGCGCCAGCAAAAGTGGAAAATATTACCAAATATAAAAAAAACAAAAAATATTTTAATGTTTAATGGTTTATGAAGAGATCAATTTTTTAGGCTTTTTATTCTAGCACGGAAGCCCTAACAGAAAACATTTTACTAAAACCGCTTTCTTAGGTAGGATACAAAAAATATTAAACACAGTTTTGCGGAAAACAAGACAAATGCGAACTTCAGCTAACATACTTCCATGCTTACACTGATCAATCCAGAAAGTTACGGAACACAAACATTGCGAAAGTTTTCTTTACGAAGTTTTATGTATAGTTAGCCAAATTTAAAACGCTTTTTTTCAGTTCACTTTCCCCGATGTTTTTTGAACATCTTTTTAATTGTAATTGCCAAATTTTTGAACTTAAATTTAATTATGTACGTTTAATTAATGTTAGCTACCGCAGAAAAAGACCGATTGGTTAGAAAACCAAATGATATAAGGTTGAAAAAAAATTGGCAAGTGTATTAAATACCGTCTTCTTGGCTATGACAAAATAAGTCAAAGCTTCCACTAAATCCGTCTGAACGTGACGCATATTATTTAAATTTTAATATATTTTTTAAAAAAATATATACCTAACTAGACGTTCCTTATTCTACCATGCCAAAGAAGAACGATAAATATTGTCGTTAGCGTGACAGAGTAAGTCAAAATTGTCATAAAATAATGGTAAGTGTAACTTTTTTTATCTTCTAACATCGCAAATTTACTATACACCTTACGACTTAAAAGTCAGATTCACGATGGATTCACGATGTACTGACTGCGACTTCTTACGTCGTAGCAAGGACGATTTATTATTTTTTAAAAGCGGAAAAATAACTAGAACAGACCGTTACCAACACAAAAAAAACAGCCGATAGACACATCCTCGTTGTTACTATTAGTGATGTTCCCCAGAGCTCCGGAGCTCCGCCCTATTTTCCAACTAATTTTATAAATGATTAAAATAGTGGTGCTAATGTTTATTTTGTCAAAATTCTTTTGTAAATTAATTTTTTTTTTCAAAACTTATTTAAAACAATAAAAATAGTCTTAACAGTGCAGATAGAGGAACTTTAAATGTATTCCAACTTAAGTAAACACAAAATCGCTCATTAAAGGAGCGAAGCTCCGGAGCTCCCTCCGCTTCAAATGTCCGGAGCTCCACAGCATGATATTAGAGGGTAGGAACAGGACTAGTTACTATGACACAATGAGTCAAAAACATCGTACAATTTTCGTAACTGTAACTCTTTTTATCTTTTAACACACATACAGATACTGTAAACGTTATTAGTCAGTCACGTTAATTTGAAACTGATTGTGTCTCTTTATGTCATATAGTAACGACGATAAAGAACATTCAATCTTCCAACAAAAAATCGACTCACACAAATCCAATATAAAATCAACGTGAGTGTTAAGGACCATTTAGAAGTTGTTGTAACGATACATGGGCAAGTTGGTCCAGAGTGCGGAAAGTTAAACCCCAAATTGGGGGGGGGGGTTAAAATCCGAGAAACGCAAAATACCCATATCTTTTTATGCTGGAGTGCATTTTGATTTTACCCGTATCGTTTTTCAATTTTAAAGAAAAAATAGGTAAAAAACGCTAATTTTAGGTCAAAAAGCCCTTTTTTTGCATTTTTGAGCTTTTTAGTGTTTAAAATATTCATTTTGACCTCAAAACTTAAGTTTGGACGCAGTTAGAAGTCATTTTAAAGACATTTTTTTCTTTATTTTTCCAAAATTGGGGGGGTTAACCTTTCCCCCACTTCTGAGTGGGGGGTGGGTTAAACTCCCCTTTTCAAAATTGGGAGGGGGGTTAAACACCCCGTGCCCATGCATAGTTGTAATCCCAAAACAAATCTGATAACCCATATAATAACAATAAATAATAATAATATTTATTTATGTCAAAAAATGTTAAAATATACTTCAACTCTAGAATTATAATATAATTCTTACATATATGGTGACTAAAAACAACTTCCAAAAGTTTATGTGTACGAGTACAACTGCAAGTTCTGGAAATACTGCTAGGTTGTTGCCATTAATATATTTACCCTAATCTGTCTCCCAAAATTGCTTATAATGCGAAACTTTCCTATAATCAAGAACCATTAACACTCACATCGATTATATATTTTTCACATATTCCACCGTAGCCTGAATGAATAGTAAAAGTGTTAAGAGAAACGAAATTACCAGCGCCAATAAATTCATTCATATGTAAATCAACAATCATAGAGTGAAACAGAAGAATGTATCGTTCGATACAGGACAAAAATAATATTAAACTAATCGCTCGTTAATTAGACGTTTTATGCACTTTAAATCGTAGTTACGTGTACAATCGGTGTACAATGATATAATATTGTTAAAAAGTACAATAGATGAGAAAGAAATTACAAACAGTAACAACTATTTACGCGCTAGAATTTTGAAGTCGCACAAAAGAGAAGCTTATAATCACTATTAATAACCCTTCTATACAAAATAGAAAGAACATCAAATTTTATCTGACTATCCGCACACATAAATTTTGTACAAACCAATTACAGAAAATACGTGTCTGAAAACTCCCAACCTGGCTTCGCGATACTGACGATTTCTATCTTTTTTCTCTGCAATTCTTTCGACGATATCATTGCAGCAAGAAATAAACTAATAAATAAAAAACTTCGTAGAATTCCAAAAATATTCCAAAAAACGAAGTCTGGATGGCTAATATTAAACCAGCGTCAGTTTTTTTTTGTAAAAAATGTACTACTGGCAAGTGGGAATGACGAACTAAATCCAAGTTTTGCGCAGGTGTTAAAAAATGGTGTGATGTTATTCTTTCGGAATAAGTTCCCGCAGCCATCGCACGGCAGTTAACAGATAGACGCATAACTCACCGAGAGAACTGTTCATTTTCAGTGGCCCACAGAGATTGTCCAAATACCCGAATAAATCTAAAAAAGTATATTAATTGTAGTGATGGTTCTGGTTCAGTTCTGGTTATGGGTTCCGGATATTCCGGCCAAATTTGGAATTCCAGTTCCGGTTCCTGTTCCGGATTTTTGGAAAATCTTAATTTGGTTCCGGCTCCTTTTCCGGATTTCTGGAAAATCTCAATTCCGGTTCTGGTTCCGGAGTTCAGGTGTTCTGGGGGTTCCGTAGTTCCGCCCATCACTAATAAATTGTCTAAACCAAAATTTTGTACATTGGTAGCAAGCTCGAAATTTAAGCGGTTATATCTCAGGAAGGAGCAGTTGATTTATACCAAAATTAAACCGTGTAATAATTCGGACTCTTGGCACACACTTAAAATGGGGAAAATTACAATTTTATTTATAACGCACTTAATAAAATCGCAGAAATTTCTTCACTACTAAACTAGTACTAAAACTCTAAATTGCTTTTTAATTTAAAATTCAAATATATGCTTACAGCAAGCGTTTAAAAATAGAATTGATATAGATTTAATGTAGATTTAATCACGAACCGGACATTTTCATTTTTGGCTACTGCAAATGAGCTTTAAAAATTTCAAATTATCTTTTTAAAATACAACAAATTTTTTAGCTTACGTAACCTTAAGTATAACTAGGAAATCCTTTTTTTTCAAAAGTTTTTTTAAATTGTTTACCATTCCTTAACGCAAAAACATATTTGTTTTAAATTTAAGGATTTGTTTTGGTAATCAAGCGTGCCCAGGAAGGCGGGGGGGGGGGAGCGGCCGCCGCCTTCCCCCCCAAATCCTTCAAAGCCGGATTTTTTCATAAGGGGACCCTTACGTTTTTTGAATTATGGAAGAGTAAAAAAAATTTTATTTTATTTTAATACAGAAACTTTTCTGGTGCCTTCCAAAAGCATATTATTAGTCAAAAAACCAAATTGTCCCCACTACTACTAGGGCCTGACCGGATATCCAGTCCGGTCCGGTCCGGCCGAGGCCAGATATCCGGCCATTTTTGGTCCGGTCTGGTCTGGGCTTTTTTATTTTGCCTGACTTTTTCTTTTTTTAAATGGTTTTACATATTATTTGTTATAAATATATTTTATCTTATTTTAAATTCTTTTTTTATATTTTATTACAGCTTTGTTGATTTTATTAATTGTTTTGGTGATTATAAGCTTAAATCTTTTGTTTTTATGCGTTTAACTTTTATTTAAGATCCTCACTTATGCTTTTTATCACAACCTGGCGACTTTTTGTATCACAAATATCACACATGTATGTATTTTGTCTTTCAGAATCTCTAGATGCTTCCTACTTACTTGATTTATTCAGTTTGGATGACAGTTTGTTTTGTTAAATATGTCACTTGTACTTACTATAATCAATGTATCTAACTAGGTATTCTTTTATTCTTTTTTACTCTTATCCTCTCGGTGTAACCTATAATACTCTCCATCAATATGCAAATTTGTTTTTCCTGGCTTTGCTTTTTGATAATTAGTGTTTATAATCTGTGTTTCATTATTCTTGCTGTGCTAATCTATTTCTTCATTGTGTTGGCGCGTTTATGGTTTTTGTCTCTAAATTTTGTTAAATACATACATAAATTTTAATTGTTGTTAAAGGCAGGAAAGAAAGATGAGTGTAATGGGAATGGTTTGGAAACATTTCAAGATAAAGCCTGAGGATGAGACAAAGGCCATTTGTCAATTGTGTCTGCCCAAGTCCACAGAATACAAAAGAGGGAATGATCCAAAATCTTATAGTACCAGTCCATTATGGCGTCATCTTCAAACCTCCCATCCCAGGGAATACAAGAGTCTGCAAGAATTGAAGAAATTGAAGGAAAAGGAAAAGAAAGTGAAAGCTACAGAGAAGGAAAGTCAGTACATTTTGGAAGATTTGGAGGAACCTGAAACTAAAAAGCAAATGAAAATATCTGATATCTTCCAGAGGCAGACTCCATTTCCAGAAAATTCTCCCATCACATATTTAGATGGCAAAAAAGTATCTGTCAGTACCTTGCGCCTCTGTGGCAAGTGAGAGATCTTTTAAAGTGGCTCAATTGGTTTCAGAAGGTGACAGAGCATCTTTAAATCCAGAGAATGTGGAAAAACTAGTATTTTTGTAATACAACTTAAAATCTCTGAATTACAAAGTTTGAATATTATTAGTTGTATTTAAGACTGAATATACTTTTATTGGCTTCTGTTACATTGATTTTTATTAGCCTTTTGTTGTTTCATTATTGCTATTTTGTTTTGTTGGCATATTGTATTGTTTCCAATATTTTGCCTTGATTTTAGTAAATTTTTAATTAGCTATTTTGGTTGAAGTTTTGTTTATAGATTTGAAACCTCTTCAAAATGATATATTATAAATTATATCTACATATATGTATCACATATATACATATTAAATTATTACTATGATCCGGTCTGGTCCGGTCCGGGGCGGACTTTCCAAAAGTCTGGTCCCGTCTGGCCGGACCAAAAAATCTCGGTCCGGTCGGGCCCGAGCTACTACTTGCGAGGGTATTTATACTGAAAATTTTTCTTGGTTTTTCGATTTAAAATCGATTATGTCGTTCAATAGTTAAGGTACATACATGTTATATAAAAATACTATGGACACTATTAACCTGTTATTAACGTTCAAAAACGTGTTTGTGACAGTAAATTTTGAGCCAGATTTATACCCGAAATTTGGCTCGGAAAGGGGGAGGAGGAGGAAGGGGGTCGATTGAGAATTCGGGAAAGGGGTATGGTCTCAAAATAAAAAAATTTTGCGGTATAGGGAGGGGGCCCTAGATTTTGTTCTAGAAGGGAAAGGCCCGAAATTTTGAGGCTAGGGGGATTGGCTTCCACGCCGCCCCCTCCTCCCCCTATGCCCATGTATGTAAGGGCTTGGTTAGGAGCGTGGTTAAAGGGCGTGGCTAAGAGCCGTGGCTAAAGGTTAGGCTAAGGAGCGTGGCTAAGGGTCGTGCCTAAGGGCGTGGCTAAGGGGCGTGGCTAAGGGGCGTGGCTAAGGGGCGTGACTAAGGACGTGGCTAAGGGTCGTTTAAGGGCGTGGCTAAGGGGCGGGGCAAATAGCGTGGCTAAGGGTTGTGCTTAAGGGCGTGGCTAAAAGCTAAGGGGCGTGGCTAATGGCGTGGCTAATGGCGTGGCTAAAGGTCGTGCCTAAGGGCGTGGCTAAGGGGCGTGGCAAAGTGCGGGGCTAAGGGTTGTGCCTAAGGGCGTGGCTAAGGGGCGTGGCTAAGGGGCGTGGCAAAGTGCAGGGCTGAGGGGCGTGTGCCATTGAGCCACCAGGACTGTGCTGACCTTCGGGCAGCACCTAACGGGCCTACGGGTTCCACTACCACCTAAACCTGGTTGCTGGATCTTTTCTTTTATAGAAATATGTCCAGCGTGGTATGGCTAGAGTGTCTGTTGTTGTACGTCGGCCACACATGGCAGTTTTCCATCTAGCAAACCAGTGGACAAATACAGCTCTATTGTGTGTGGAGTTTGTAGCACTTGCCTTGCAGGAACACCTATACTGACCATGTACGACGTTAAATAGTAAGATCAATATTAGGCGCGACTTAAAAAATCCTTTAGACAAAGATCTCGGAATGGATGAACACTGCATGTAGTAAACACTCTAGCGGTAAAGGTTGCCAACATCGTTATTAATGTTGGACGAAGAGTCTTAAATTAGGGGTGAAACATTTTTGCCCCTCCTGACTTGTATTAGCGCCTGCCCCTTGCATAATCTGCATAGGGAAGATAAGTTTCAGGTTATTCAACAACAACAACAGCTAAGGGGCGTGGTAAAGGGTGTGGCAAAAAGCGTGGCTAAGGGTTGTGCCTAAGGGCGTGGCTAAGGGGCGTGGTTAAGGGCGTGGCTAAGGGGCGTTGTTTCTTACCTTTGTCCCTATCCATCAACGCTGCCGCCGCGCTGTCTTCGTTCGAATGGGCCAGCATCAGGTGGTGTAGATTATTCACTTGATTTCTATAGGCCGTCTCTAATCCCACGTGGAGGGCCACGTGATTCGGCGGGAGGCTGCTATTGGTCCCCGTGCTGGATCCTGTGCTCCCCGAGGGGCTCGGCGTCGGGCTCGGCGTGCAATTGGGGGCGGTCCCGCTTGGCTCCGCCCCTCCCCCGCTGATTGGCTGTTGGGAAGAGGGTCCGCCTACAACGCCGCTCTGGACGGGGGTGGTATTGGGTTTTCCCGCTCCGTTCCGTTTCTGTTTGTTGTGATAGTCGCAGATTGTCCGATAGGCCGCGAAGACTTGATGTTTTCGCATTGAGTATAATTGAAAACACAGCACCATCTAAGAATACAATAATACATTTTTTACCCTACAGTCGTTAAAATAACTTTTTCTATATTATGGCACAAGGACTTCCTGACAGCAAAAATGGACAGAACGTTCTCAGTTTTATTTTTCACGAATAATTACAGTGAGCAAAGCAGTAAAAAAGTTTTAAATTTAATAATTTTACCAAATTTCAAAAATCTACATTTTTTTAAAAAAAAGTCGAGTCTAAGTGTATAAATCATAAGTGAGCAACAAGGACCGTACAATGTAACCAACATTTTAAAAAACCACAACAGCCTAAGATTTTTTGAAGATAATAATTTCTGCAATTTTACCAAACGAGGAATTTACAAAAAAAAACACTGCTATCTCTATTTCCTCCCCTACAACGTCTTACCAACCTATAAATTCAAAAACAAATAAATATTTATGGATCACGAATTAGTCATAAAATTACAAATTAAAAAAAACAAACTAATATACATTCACATCAACCATAATTAACTAAAAAAAATATTTAAGTAGCTAGTAACAAACTAAACACTGTGATTAATGAATATCAAAGAAAAACTTTTCACATAAACACGGGTTCATTTAATGCAATTTTTTAAATTGTAACAAACCCATCAAGAATTATTCACAAATATCTATTCGCATTATCTTACCTGAGCTCTTAAGCTAAGCACCTTCACCCGGGAAATAACTTCATTGACATGGGCATTTGTCGTTTGCACCTCACAAAATTTACAAGTCACTGTCCTGTAATATCGAGAAAAGAAATATAATAATAACCTATTATACATAATGTTATTTTTTGCTGTTATTGTTAAAACGTTAATTAAAATTATTAATTGAAACGTTTGACCAACTAAAACCCAGATATTTTGTTTACTCATTAGAAACAGATAAAAAATGCACGTTCTGTTGTTTGTATTCATTAAAAACATAAAAAAACACGTTTTGTATTTCCTATATATTTTTTGGACTTAAAAAGCCATAAAATAAACCTTTTCGACTACTGTCAAGAGAGTTTTAAAAAAGCTTAGCAGAAACATCGACTTTCTAAAACGAAACTAAGTGCTAAAACTAATTAACTTGATTTTTAAATGGAAATTTCATTATTAATAGAGTAACAGAATAATTTTTTTAATAAAATAATATTTGACATGACATAATTAAAAAATTACAAAGTTCATACATAATTATAGTCCATATAAAAATGATGCGGAATGGCGACAAAACTGGAACTTTGAAATGTTATATATCCATAACGGAGGTTAGATAGAATATGTGAAGGACATAATATGGGAGCATAGCGTAGACTCTTGGCTATCTTTTGAAAGGGTAAAAAAATGTTTTTTGATGACGTCATCACTACAGCCGGTGCGGTGAAAAAAACCTAGTCCCAAAAAAAAAACTTTTTTATTAGTACGAGATAATTAACGCCGCTTGGTATGCTGTTAAAACATACTTTTCTGAGTTTTTTCTGAAAGTTTAAGCGAAATCGGCTCGCTCAAATATTTTTTATAATGCGTTGAATGCGCGCGGTTTTCGCGATTTTTCGCGAATTTTTGCCACGCTAATACACTGTCCGAATTATTTGTTTTGTTTTGCTTCCTGCTAGAAGTGTGTACGATATTGATCATATTGTTATATAATAAATGTCCGCCAATTTTTATTCCTTACTTTTGACCTAAACTTTTTTTTAAACGCCTGCCCTTTGAATAATCTGCATAGGGAAGATAAGTTTCAGGTAATGCAAAAACAACAACAACAACGAATTTAAAATTTGGAAGCATTCCAAGCCCGTATACTGGCAGCAGCAAACCTTTAAATTAAAAACATTTCCAAAAAATAAGCCTTAAAAGTTTATTTTTTTCGAATTTCCAGGTTATTTTGTTAGAAAAACATATTTTCAAAGTTAAAATCCTACTACAAAATTGCCAAATATCGCAGCTAAAAAATGCTCTTTTTTAAGTGTTTTCTTACTTGCAAACATGTTTCCTCGTTTCTCAACACAAAAACAAATTTCTAATAACAATGTCTCTCAAATTTTGCCAATATCCCAATGTAATTTTTAAAGTAGCTGTTTTTCATGTAAAAACGTTTGAATCCGCGATCTGGACTGAATTGCGTCATTTTATTGCGGAAGAGCCAAAAAAACATCAATTATGACGTAATAACAAAAATTTGCATGACGTAAGGAAGTATTTCGGAATTTTAACGAAAATTTATGTAGCGATTTCATGGGGCTTTCTGACCATTTTCTAATATTTTAAATCAAAATAAATCAAAAAAATTAAAAAATAATTTTTTAAAGTTTGTTATTCTTGTAAAACTTTTTAATTGAAAGGTTTGCTGCTGCCAGCATACGGGCTTGGAATCCTTCCAAATTTCAAATTCGTCATTTTTGACAGCTTATTGTAAGCTTAATATTAAGTTTTTTTACATAAATGATATATCAAAATTCGTGATATGTGATAAATTTTACATTTTTGATGGTTTTGAAAAAAAATTTTCGGCATTTGTGTTTGGCTCCCCTAGCCCAAGGGGGTCAAACCCCCCAAAAAATTTTTAGGTCAAAAGTAAGGAATAAAAATTGGCGGACATTTAATATATAACAATATGATCAATATCGTACACACTTCAAGCAGGAAGCAAAACAAAATAAATAATTCGGACATTGTATTAGCGTGGTAAAAATTTGCGAAAAATCGCGAAAACCGCGCGCATTCAACGCATTATAAAAAAAACTTGAGAAAGCCGATTTCCCTCAAACTTTCAGAAAAAACTCAGAAAAGTATGTTTTAACAGCATACCAAGCGGCGTTTCTTATCTCGTACTAATAAAAAAGTTTTGTTTTTTTTTGGGACCAGGTTTTTTCGCCGCATCGGTTGTAGTGATGAAGTCATCGAAAAACATTTTTTCCTAACCTTTTCAAAAGATAGCCAAGAGTCTAAGCTATACTTCCATATATGTCCCGCACATATTCTAACTTCCGTTATGGATATATAACATTTCAAAATTCGAGTTTTGTCGCCATTTCGCATCATTTTTGTATAGACTATAGTTAAAGCGTATTTTATACATAATACTTTACATACGCATTTGATAAAAGGAAATTTACATACCGTAGCATGTCGTAGGTGTCTCTGACCACCGAGTATGGCTTCCCCGATTCCATACCGTTCTTTTCCTTTTTCAGTGCCCGCACTGACATGAGGAAATATACAATGGCCTCCAGGTACAACAGAATTTTTACGAGCGATTCACGACTCTAAAATTTATTGCGTGTAAACAATTTAAAAAAAAAACAATAGAATTTATAAAATTCATGATTTCAAAAAATTTATTTCGTGTAAAAAATTTTAAAAAAATGGAATTTGAAAAATAAATTATTATTATTTTGAATATTAACAATAATTATTATTATTTTGAATATTAACAATAATCATAGGTGTTTTTTGGGGGGGACAGAGGGGTGCACCCCCCCCCCTAGAGCCAAAATTTTGGACCCCCCCTAGAAAAAATTCAGGGGCCCCCCTCCCCCCCAAAGCTCGAGAGCGGTCCGGCCTGACCCCCCTAGCGAGGCTGACCCCCTTCCCGAGCAATTTGGAAGTATATTTTTTATTTACTGTCAAAAACACGGGTTTTTAGTTAAAAACAGTGTTTAAATACTCTTTTTAGGCCTAAATAGGCTGGTTTAATACATAAAATTCAATATTAGATCTAAAAACACCTAAATTATTGAGCTAAAAAAAATTTGCTAAAAAATTGGACCCCCCTGACCCCCCCTAAATTTTAAATCTTGCACCCAGGGTCGACGCCCTTTATAAAGCCAGGGGGGTCCCCGGGACCCCCCCCCCCCCTTAAAAAATTTTGGCCTTCCACCCGGGGGTGGACCCCCACCCCTAGCGGACCCGACCAAAAACACCTATGACAATAATAACATTTTGTATGTAGGTGTGATAACAGGTAATCTTTTTTTACACAAAGTAAAATTTTACCAAACAATTTTTTTATAAAATAAAACATGTTTTCTATAAAACATGTGGTTCAAAAGTGATTACATATATTGTATAATATAGTTTTGTATATCAGGCTTTATTTCCCATAGCTAAATTTTTTTATTTATTTCATTATTCTAATATTATTGGTCGAACATATATGAATTATTATTTTCACAATTAAAGTCTGTTCCAAACAATTAAGACCGAAAAAGTTTCAGGCGAGCATATCCCGTTAATGATGCAGTTGATTTATACAAAAATTTTATTAGTGATGAGTTTATTGTTAGCCACACACTAAAGATAAATTCTATCAGGGTGAAAATAGGCGAGTGGTAAAGTAACCACTCGTTTTTTAAGAAAAAATCACGTGCAAGAAAACACATGACGCAACTAAATAATAATTGGTTACATAACCGCTGAAAACTTTTTTTTAAATTTTTCTCGCTCAGGGGTTTATTGTTTACTTCTTCCTGGCGGAGAGCGGTTACGCCCTTAATTTCAGCCTGGAAGACTTTAGCTTTAATATAGTTATCGTCTGAATGAGCCATATGTTAGCGAGGTATGCTCACCTGAAATTTTTCTTGTCAGTCTCAATCATTTTTGAAATTTTTTTTAGAAAATCGAGTGTTTGACTAAAAGAATGCAAAACAATTTGCTATTTTAGATTTTTGGCTGAAAAGGTTTATTTTATGGCTTTTTAAGTCCAAAAAATATATAGGAAATACAAAACGTGTTTTTTTATGTTTTTAATGAATACAAACAACAGAACGTGCATTTTTTATCTGTTTCTAATGAGTAAACAAAATATCTGAGTTTTAGTTGGTCAAACGTTTCAATTAATGGTTGGAATTGACGTTTTAACAATAACAGCAAAAAATAACATTATGTATAATAGGTTGTTACTTGCTCCTATTTCTTTTCTCGACTTTTACAGGACAGTGACTTGTAAAGAAATTTTGTGAGGTGTGCAAACCTGACAAATGCCCATGTCAATGAAGTTATTTCCCGGGTGAAGGTGCTTAGCTTAAGAGCTCAGGTAAGATAATGCAAATAGATATTTGTGAATAATTCTTGATGGATTTGTTTAAATTTAAAAAATTGCATTTAAATGATCCCATGTTTATGTGAAAAGTTTTTCTTTTGATATTCATTAATCACAGTGTTTAGTTTGTACTAGCTACTTAAATATTTTTTTTAGTTAATTATGGTTGATGTGAATGTATATTTGCTTTGTTTTTTTTTAATTTTTAATTTTATGACTAATTCGTGATCCATAAATATTTATTTGTTTTTGAATTTATGAGTTGGTAAGAGGTTGTAGGGAGGGAATGAGATAGCAGTGTTTTTTTTTTGTAAATTCCTCGTTTGGTAAAATTGCAGAAGTTATTATCTTCAAAAAATTTTAGGCTGTTGTGGTTTTTTAAAATGTTGGTATACATTGTACGGTCCTTGTTGCTCACTTATGATTTATACACTTAGACTCGACTTTTTTTTAAAAAAATGTAGATTTTTGAAATTTGGTAAAATTATTAAATTTAAAACTTTTTTACTGCTTTGCTCACTGTAATTATTAGTGAAAAATAAAACTGAGAACGTTCTGTCCATTTTTGCTGTCGGAACCTTGTGCCATAATATAGAAAAAGTTATTTTCACGACTGTAGGGTAAAAAATGTATTATTGTATTCTTAGATGGTGCTGTGTTTTCGATTATACTCAATGCGGAAACATCGAGTCTCGCGGCCTATCGGACAATCTGCGACTATCACAACAAACAGAAACGGAACGGAGCGGGAAAACCCAATACCAACCCCGTCCAGAGCGGCATTGTAGGCGATCCCTCTCCCAACAGCCAATCAGCGGGGGAGGGGCGGAGCCAAGCGGGACCGCCCCCAATTGCACGCCGAGCCCGACGCCGAGCCCCTCAGGGAGCACAGGATCCAGCACGGGGACCAATAGCAGCCTCCAGCCGAATCACGTGGCCCTCCACGTGGGATTAGAAGACAGCCTATGCGAGTGAGTGAATAATCTACCCCCTGATGCTGGCCCATTCGAACGAAGACAGCGCGGCGGCAGCGTTGATGGATAGGGACAAAGGTGAGGAACAACGGTCCCCTTAGCCACGCCCTTAACCACGCCCCTTAGCCACCGCCCTTAGGCACAACCCTTAGCCACGCTTTTTGCCACACCCTTTACCACGCCCCTTAGCTGTTGTTGTTGACGATAATCTGAAACTTATCTTCCCTATGCAGATTATGCAAGGGGCAGGCGCTAATACAGTAGGGAGGGGCAAAAATGTTTCACCCTAATTTAAGACTCTTCGTCCAACATTAATAACGATGTTGGCAACCTTTACCGCTCGAGTGTTTACTACATGCAGTGTTAAGCGTACTTTTGAGATCTTTGTCTAAAGGATTTTTTAAGTCGCGCCTAATATTGATCTTACTATTTAACGTCGTACATAGTAGGTACCTACAGGTGTTCCTGCAAGGCAAGTGTCACAAACTCCACACACAATAGAGCTGTATTTGTCCACTGGTTTGCTAGATGGAAAACTGCCATGTGTGCGCGACGTTCAACAACCAACACTCTAGCCATTACACGCTGGACATATTTCTATAAAAGAAAAGATCGAGCAACCAGGTTTAGGTGGTAGTGGAACCCGTAGGCCCGTTGCAAGTGCTGCCCGAAGGTCAGCACCTAACAGGCCTACGGGTTCACTACCACTAAACCTGGTTGCTGGATCTTTTTTTCTTATCAAAATATGTCCCGGCGTGGTATAGGCTAGAGTGTCTGTTGTTGTACGTCGGCCGCACATGGGCAGTTTTCCATCTAGCAAACACGTGGACGGAACATTGTGTGTGGAGTATACAGCACTTGCCTTGCAGGAACACTATACTGACAGTGTACGAACGTAAATGGTGACCTAGGCGCAACTCGAGATCCTTAACAAAGATATTCAAAATGGATGGACGCTTCATGTAGTGAGACGCTCTCACGGTAAGAAGAAGGTTGCCAACATCGTTATTGGGGGTGTTGGAAAACGGAAGATCTAATTAGGGGTGGAAACTGCCCCTCCTGACTTGTATTAGCGCCTGCCCCGTAATACTGTAGGTATGAGGAAGAGAATAAGTTTCAGGTTTTGTGCAACAAAAACAAGGACTGGGGCGTGGTGAGAGGGTGTGAAAAGTCTGGCTGAGGGTAAGGGTTCGGCTAAGGGGTCATAGTGAGCTTTGTCCCTCTCGTGGAGACACTCACCACGTGGTGAATGGGCCGGGGCTCCTCTTCACTTGATTTGGCGTCCTGGTGGGGCGGAAGGTATAGTTGGTCCCGTGCTGGATGGTGTGCCCCTGGGGTGCGGCGCGCGTGAGGGCACCGCTTGGCTCGGCTGTTGGGAAGGGTCCGCCCCTCAACGCCGCTCTGGAGATGGTATTAGGTTTTCCGCTCCGTTCCGTTTCTGTTTGTTGTGATAGTGGCAATTCTAGCCGCGAAAATTTGATGTTCATTCGTGGTGGAAAACGCGGCGCCGTAAATACAATAATACATTTTACCCTTAAGTCATTAAAATAGCTTTTTCTATATTATGGCACAAGGACTTCTAAACCGCAAAATGGACAGAATAACTCTCATTTTCTTTCACGAATGATTACAGTGAGCAAACAGTGAAAAAAGTTTTAATTTAATAATTTACCAAATTCAAAAATCTACATTTTTTAAAAAAAAAAGTCAAGAATCTAAGTGTATAAATAAGTGAGCAACAAGGACGCAAGTGTGAGCCGACATTTTAAAAATTCACCAACAGCCTAAAATTTTTGAAGATAATTATCCAATTTTCAAAAACAAGGAGAATTTAAAAAAACATCTCCTCCCTAGAATTTCTTACCGATATCTGGTTCGAAAACAAAATAAATATTTTTTTATGAATCACGAATTAGTCATAAAAATTACAAATTAGAAAAAAAAAACAAACTATGCATTCACATCAACTAACTTGAAAAAAAAATATTTAAGTAGTCATAAACAAAAACTGACAGCTTGTGATTAATGAATATCGAAGAAAAAAACTTTTTTCGTTTCGAACACAGGTTCATTTAAATGCAATTTTTAATTATAACAAAAATTCCCACGAGATTATTCAGATGTGTCCTTCCACTATCTTACCCTGCTTAAGCTAACACTAGCCCCGTAACTTTCATTGACATAAATACATTTGTTGCACACAAAATTTACCAGTCAGCTATCCTGTAATATCGAGAAAAGAAATGTAATGATGACCTATTATACATAATGTTATTTTTTGCTGTTATTGTTAAAACGTTAATTCATTAATTGAAACTGCAAACTACAAAACCCAGAATCTTTGTTTACTCATAAAACAAATAAAAAAGAGTGTTGTTTGTGTCATTGAGACATAAAAAAACACGTTTTGTATTTCCTATATATTTTTCGACTTTAAAAAGCCGTGAACCTTTCAACTCTGCTGTCAAGAGAGTTTTAAAAAAAGCTTAGCAGAAACATCAAACGAAACTCTAGACTTGACTAACTTGATTTTTGAATTGAAATTCATTATTAAAAATAACATAATAAAATAATATTTGACGTGATTAAAAAAATTCAGAACCCATCATAAATTATAGTCCATATAAAAATGATGCGAAATGTGAAATGTATCCATAACGGAGGTTAGATATGTGTGAAGGACGTAATGGGGGAGCATAGCGTAGTCTCTTGGTCTAGAAGGATTAAAAAAAATGTTGTTGACGTCATCACTACAGGCCCAGTTGCGTCGAGACCTAGTTGCCAAAAAAAAAACTTTTGGTACGAGATAATTACTGTTAAAACTTGTGAGTTTTTTCTGAAAGTTTTGGGCGGCTCGGCTCAAATATTTTTATAATGCATTGAATGCGCGCGGTTTTCGCCGATTTTTCGCGATTTGCCGCGCGCACTGTTCAATTATTTGTTTGTTTTTTCTTCCTGTAAAATTGTGGTACTAATCATATTGTTATCATGAGAAAAATGTCCGCCATTTTATTATTTTACTTTTGCCAACCTAAACTTTTTTTTTAAACGCCTGCCCTTTGGAGTGATCTGCATAGGTGCAAGTTTCAGGTAATCCGAAAACAACCGGTCGACAACGAATTTAAAATTTGGAAGGCATTCCAAGGTTTTGCTGGCGGCCCTTTTCATAAGAAAACATTGCCAAAAATAAGCCTTTAAAAGTTTATTTTTTTCGAATTTCCCAGGTTATTTTGTACAAAAAAAGTATTTTTCGAAGTTAAAATCCTACTACAAAAATTGCCAAAATTCGCAGCTAAAAAATGCTCTTTTTTAAGTGTTTCTTACTTCAAATTTTGTGAGATTTGTGGTACA
>JASAMX010010715.1:0-34831 GCA_030248175.1 Microlaimidae sp. YZB2_3 | reverse complement strand
TCTGTTGTTGTTGGTTTCAAGTACATATTGTTATTTAGAAAAAATATAAACCGAGCCAGTAGACGCAAACTAAAATTATGTCCTAGAAATAAAACATTAATATTCTGGGTTGAAAAAAAAACCGGGAAAAACAGCCAATGTTCATTTACTTAAAACACTCGGTGAATACAACCGGTGGGTGGATATCCAGGGTTCACGTGGCTGCGCGCACAAGAAAAAGTAGGACTTCCCGCGACGACATGGTGGGTTAGGTTTGTTTGGCCTCAATGGGTTGGGATAAAATTAGAACCAATTAGCGCAAATTGAACTTTATAAAAATGAATCATGGTATTTTTCTAAGTAAAAAATCGAAACCATTCATTGGGGTAGGTTTTGGCCCTCGCCGTGAAAGAACTTAAACCATTATTCACAAATTCACACAAGAAAAACGCTATAGAAAAAACTTAGATGTACAGAAAGAATTTGTTAAAATGCAAGATTAAAAAATAAAATTTAAAAATACAAGAAAACTGAACAAAATGTTGTTCTTGTGAATGCGATCCAAATGCAACACAGTAGAAAAAAACAATAGATATTATTATTTTTTCTAGCCTTGAAAAATGCTCTAAGAATAGAGCAGGGAAAAGGGGCGATTTTTCCCCGGACGTATGTTTAGACAGAAAAGATGTAGACTAGTCTGAGATGGACATTATGTGGACTATAGTAAATTTGCATTTGGTTCCGGAAGCTGTCCACTGAATAAAAATATCTACCTTATGATAATGATTTGTTTACACACTCAACTAATCACAGCACTGTTGCATTTTTTAGTTTGATGAAATATCAATTGAAGAAATCAAACTCACAGCAATCTTTGACAAGCGCGAAATCGCCACTTTTTCAAATTTATAAGTTGTTTCTTACACATACAAATATAACCTTCAAATTGAAAAAGTGGCGATTGCGCGCTTGTCAAAGATTGCTGTGATTATGATTTTTTCAATTGACATTTCATCAAACTAAAAAAAATGCAGCAGTGCATATGTGATTAGATCAATGTATAAACAAATCATTATTATATGGTAGAAATTTTTATTCAATGAGCAGCTGGCCAAATCAAATGCAAATTTCCTATAGTCCACATAATGTCATTTTCGACTAGTCCACATCTTTTCTTTCTAAACATACGCCCGAGGAAAAATCGCCCTTTTTCCTACTCTATTCTTAGAACATTTTTCAAGGCTAGTCTACCACCTTTTTTGAATTAAATTAAATTAAAAAATAGAATAAAAAACTATAAATTTAAGTGCGCAATGAAATATGGTTATAATAATTCCGGTCTTGAGATATATTTTTTAAATAAAAAATAATAAGAAGAAAAAAATAAATTTAAATTACAAAATTTACCCACGTTGTTTAATTATAGTTAGTGCGGTGCAGTTGCGCTCCAAAAGTTTATCTACGTTCTCTAAATATAATTGGCGCGATGTCGTGCGCAATGATTGCAATTATAGTTTTCGAGTAAAAATAATAATAATAAGAAAGAGAAAATCGATGAACATGAATTACAAAACTTACTCACGTTCTCTAAGTATATTATTTTTTTATTATTAAATAATTTTTTTTAAATTTAAAAAAATAATTTAAAACATTACTCTTTCAAAATTTTTTAAATTAGCTGAAAAAATTGGACGAAAAGTTTGTGGAGATCGGGATCGCTCTGAAGCATAGTGTCAACTATCCACTTCGCTCCGAAACATCGCTAATATCAACTTAATAATGTCTTTATCCTCTAATATCATGCTTTGGACATTTTAAGCGCCAACAACCGAAAATCCTCAAGTGTCCAAAGCAAAATCTGTGAGCCTAAAAATAAATTTTGAGTGAAAGCCCGAAATTGGCACAATTATCTAAATTAGCCGCATATTAAATTGGCCGCAGATTGGGGTGAATGAGAGTAATATGGGTAAACCTTGTAATTCAGGAAGCATCATAAGGGGGTTGAAATTGGTAAAACATAACATGGACATCTTTATGCTGGACAAAATATTATCACCAAACAAGGGGAAACAACCTCTCCCCAACAACAAGATGGAGTGCGGGTTAACTGAGGTATCATTGTAAAGCTTACAGTCATTGGAATGGCATAGAAGGGTTGAATTTTGAAAAAAAAAAGTAAATAAACATAAAAAAATCCCTGAAAAATTATTTGTCAGCCCTATGGCTGATACGGCTATTTGATAAAATTTTCTAAACAAACACCTATGTTAATACGTCTAAAAATTTCATTCAATCCAGACTTTTTAAACACCAAAATTTGTATCGCATATTTGTACTTTTTATTTTCAGCAGGAGATTTTGTTGTTTTTTTTTAATTACTGTCACAAATCAAATTCTTATTTTGCCTCTGATCATGTTGTGAAATTCATATGGAGACCCAAAATAATTTTATGTAGGTATAGTTATTTTTTGTATTAAAGAAGTAGCTTGTTTAGGACTTTATAAGATTATGATTTGTGACATGTCTCCTCATTCAGAAGCTATCAAATTAAAAGTGTAAAGTAGTTGTTTTTTTTTTTGAGTGCATAATTTGTAATGTAAATCTTCATACCCATTGAGCAATCTTTCACGTGCAGAATTGTCATTTTTGGGGGCTCATAACTAGTGAACCACTGGAGATATTTTTTAAAAAAAATTTGTGGGCTATCATGGGCGTAGCCAGGATTTCGGGAAAGGGGGTCCAACCCTGAACAAAATTTCCGAAAGGGGGGGGTCCAGGGGGGTCCGAATTCTAAACGTTATAAAAGGGCTTACAAAAAATTTCCGCGCTTCGCGCTAAAGTGTTTATTGCCATGTTTATGTCACATACTTCATTACTTTCCTATTATTCAATAAAAATAAGTCCATAAAACAAAGAAAAAATTTTTACAAACAATTTGATATCTAAAAATATCTCGATTTAAAAAAAAAATCTAAAAGTAAAAACTCAAAAACATAAAAAAATGAGCAGATTGATTTACAGCTGAGCAATGCAAAGTGCGAGAAAATGTTTTTAAAAATTACTTTTCACAACGTAAATTTTTAATACCACTATATAACAATTTAAAAGGGGTCTACCGTGGTGGTATTAAGATTACTAAACAAAGTAACACCAAATTTAGAAGTGGAGACCAACTAAACATTAAGAATTGGGTTGGTTCATCGTAGGTCATAACAAGATTACAAAACAAAGTAACACAAATTATGAAGTGGAGACTAAAAGCTAAAGTCTTCCAGGCTGAAATTAAGGGCGTAACCGCTCTCCGCCAGGAAGAAATAAACAATAAACCTGTAAGCGAGAAAAATTTTTAAAAAAGCTTTTAGCGGTTATGTAACCAATTACTATTAATTACGTCATGTGCTTCTCTGCACGTGAATATTTTCTCAAAAGAACGAGTGGTTACTTTACCATTCATCTTTTTTCACCCTGATAGGATTTATCTTTATATAATCAATACAGCGCTGAGCAAAGCGAAGCGCGAGGAAATTTTTAAAAAATGGGCCTTTCTGAGCCCCCAAATATTTATCCTTGGCGATCCAAGGGAGGGTTTAGCCCCAAATTTTTCCTTTTACATACCGAAACGGGGGGTCTCGATACCCCCAAGACCCCCTGGCTACGCCCATGTGGGCTATTGGCTTTTCACAAAAAATATCAAAATTGAAGACAAAAAGTTTGACTTTGCACCGCACCTTTAAGTATAAACGCCACACCTTTAAGTATATGCCAGCCTAAGTCATTGCAACATATGCAGAAATATGAAAAACAGTTGCAAAGTTAAAAAGGACTTGCCGATCTTAAGTCAAAATTTTTTTACAAAAATTAAAAAAAAAACACTTCAAATTTCTAAAGGAGCATTGTCAAAATGAAAAACCTGTAACGCCTTTAATGGAATAAACCTTTAAAACAAAATCTAAATACCCCAAATTAAATTTTTATTGTTTATTGCAGACCAAACCAAAAACATATACAAATATGAAATTAATCTGTTTAGTGCCAGAAAGGTGCTAGAAAATTACTACAGGAGGCCTGTGAATGCATAAAATTCCAGTATTGATTTTTTACTCGCGCGTAAAATAACTGAACGCTGCGTATGGAACACAGGAATTGAAAAAAAGCATGGGAGGCAAATGGAATTCCAACAGCGGCCGCGGCCTAAATTACCAAGATGCGAAGTAGGAGAGTTGCACACAAATTTAAAAGGAAATCGCAGTAGAACACATAGCAGCATTTATAAAAAAGCCCAAAAAAATACCCAAGCAAAACAGTGGTGTAGTTACACTACGAAAAGCGGCATGAAACAATAAAAAATGAAGTCATAATAATTTTTTTTCGGTTCTTTTTCATTGAAATTTCGAATTTTTTTAAAAGAAATGTTTTATAGCTTTGCCATGCGTACCAAAAACAGACTATTATGTTATAAATTTAAAACGAAATCATAGAATTTCATTGTTTTAGTTGGTGTTTTCTGTCGAAATTTTTGTCTGCACACGTCTTGTGGCGTGCATTAACTATTAAAATCACCAAAAAATGCCAACTCACGGGTACCTAGTCAAAATTCATAGGCTTATTATAAGCTTAATAATGGGTTTTTTTGCACAAAGGAATGCTTAGAGGATTTATTTGTCCCCTAGAATACATTTTGGCAGTTTTGTAAACAAAACATCAAAAACAAAAAAGGTCATTTTTTTAAAACCCCAAAAAATTTTGGGGGTCCATGTACCCGAAAAAAATTTTTTATTGTGTCAGAACAGAAAAAAATTGGCGGACATTTAATATATAACAATATGATCAATATCCTACACACTTCGAGCAGGAAGTAAAACAAAATAAATAATTCCGACAGTGTATTGGCGCGGTCAAAATCGGCGCAAAATCGCGAAAAGCGCGCGCATTTAACGCATCATAAAAAAAAATGAGTGAGTTGATTTCGCTCAAACTTTCAGAAAAATAATGAGAAAGTACTGTTTTAACAGCATACCAAGCGGCGTTTCTTATTTCATAGGACTAATAAAAAATTTTGTTTTTTTTGGTCCAGGTTTTTTTCACCGGATCGGCTCTAGTGATGACGTCATCGAAAAACATGTTTTCCTAATATTTTCAAAAAATAGCCAGAGTCTAAGCTATGCTCCCATATATGTCCCGCACCTATTCTAAAACCTCCATTATGGATATATTATAACATTTCAAAGTTTGAGTTTTGTTGCCAGTCATTTTTGTATAGACTATAGTTTCTGTCGACATCATTTCATTGTTTAATAACGTTCCAGTCAATTCGGCGCTAGAAGTTTTAGAAAGTAGACTCTCAGACTTTCCTGAACAATGGGAATCCCACACATAGTTTTCCATGACAGAAATCGTTAATCTTGTAAAAGTCATTACAAAATCAACACATTTCCAACATGATTGATTCTTTCTACCAACAAATACGTGGGTCTTCCTATGGGGAATCCTTTATCTCCTTTACTTGTTTGCATATTTTTAGAGGAATTCAAATACAATTTTTTAAAAACTGGATAAAAAACCCTTAATTTGGCTAAGATACGTCAACGATGTTTTCGCCATTTTTCAAAGAACAGAAACAGAGTTACAAGAATTTCTAACATTACTAAATAAATTCGACACAACAAATAATATAAAATTCACACTTCAAATTAAAAAAGACAATAGTTTATCATTTTTGGGTATGTATTAAATTAATAAAAGAAAAAAATAAATGCAACAGAATTTAAACTGCAATTTGAAATTTACAGAAAACCCACAAATTCAAATTCCTGTGTCCACGCAGTATCAAATCAACCGCCAAGTCAACTAGCAGGAACTATAATATGTTTAGATAATCCAAAAAAACTAAGAGCTAGAAAATTATTAAATAATCCCAATAAAGAATTAAAATTCTTAGAAAAAATTTCTGAAAATAACGGATATTCTCAAAGCTTCATTTCTAAAGCTGTCAATTCTCCTATAGGACCAAAATTAAAACCAATGAAAAAGCGCATAACACTTCCTTATTTACCTGGAGTTACTGCAAAGATTAAAAAAATCCTGAATAAGTATGATATTGAAGTTGTTATAGGTAAAATACTTGTAGCTGAGAACGTAGGCGTGGTTTAATTTTTGCCTTTTTTATAAAAAAAATATCATTTTACCTGTTTTTAATGAAAACTTTAAAAAAATTATTGCTAATACAAGATTATTTTATATTAATTGGTTTTAGTGTACAGAATTCTATTGTATATGTATGTATTTTGTAATCAACGCTTGTATTTTTGTTTAAATTTTGTTATGTTATACGTTTAAAATCGATTCTGGTTAAGATTATTTAGTGGCAAGTTGACATTCAACATTGCAGTGAAATACTTGCTGCCGTTTATTTTAACGACAAAGTGTAAAATGATTCATTTCAACTTGTTTCCGGCCAGTGGTCTTCACGCGCAAAAAAGAGCATGTTTACTGTAAAATTTCATATGTACTCGCAAAATTGCAAACTCATTTCGGATTTTCTATTTTTCTATTTTCTAATGATCAGATAACAGAATTAATATCATACTAAGCATAGTTTATGCATAGTTTAATTCTTCTGTTTTCATCATTTCATTGTGTTTATTTTTTCTCTTTTTCTATTTTTTTTCTTTTTTTTTTCATCAACAACATCAAATCTGCATTTTACAAGCTCAAGTAAAGTTAGAAGCGTGTCCATTCATGATTTCTGCTACCATTACGCTGATTAGTCGATTTAGAAGGCGAAAAACAATTCTGAGCGTTATTGGAGCGTACAAAAAGGCCAGAGTCGCAGCTACAAGCATTTTATTTGTAGCAGAAAGTCCAATACCATCCACGAAAATTTTATGGGAAATAAACTGTTATCAAATAAGAAACAAGAAAGCAAAAACATTATTTACATTGTGACATGTAAAAATTGCGATAACTTCTATATTGGTTAATCAGTACGGTTTTTAAAAAAAACGGTTGGACGAACATAAAAAAGACAATAATTCGGCAATTTATTATCATATTCAAAAAACAAGCCATAATATTGATTTCAAAAACACTGAAATTCTTCAAAAAGGTAAAAAAAAGTCTCAACCAGAAAATTTAATGACAAACTTTTGAAAAAAGAGTCATTATATATACATATATATAGTTGGTTACATATATACATATGGTTACATATATACATATGGTAACATATATACATATGGTTACATATGGTATACATATATACATATGGTAACATATATACATATGGTTACATATGGTATACATATATACATATGGTAACATATATACACTTAACACTTGGTAAAGTGGGCTACCCGTAATTCTTAGTGATTTTTTCATTCCATTCAAATTATTAAATGAAACACGCTTGTTTGCGAAATCGAAAAATCACTAAGTACTTAGTGATATTAACCAAAGTATTAGCAAAACAAAAATTTGGAATGGTTATTGCGCATGAGGAATGCGCATGCGCATTGTGTGTTATATTTTTCGTTAAAGTCGGTCTGTAATGTTGTATTTTCCCGTTTGTTAAAAAAAAGAAAGAAATTATAGTTCAATTGCTGAATTATCCAAGCGTTTATCACTAAGTACTTAGTGATTTTGAGGAGAAGCTGCCTTACAGTTCATATAGACATGAATATTTTGAGGAGAAGCTGCTTTACAGTTGAGGCCAAACTAATTGCTGGAAAATTATGAATATTTGAATTCCTGGAAATACCATATTGGAACGAAACATCTTAATTAAATAAAAAAAAAAATTTAATTTCCGCTGAAGAAACGATCAGTTAAAAGAAGAATTGGAAGAGGATATACATCCACTTTTCAAAGCGACGAAAACAACGACGATTTGGTTTTTAAATTGACTGCTTTTCAAATTCCCCTGGTTGGTGCTTAAAATCAAAAGATCTAAATTCTAATATTATGGCAATATTTTAAATTTATGAGCAAAATGAAATTCCATAGCATGAAAGCGCCATGCAGCGACATGCAAGACATAATAAGGATATAACTGCGGGTAAATTTAAAAATTCATGTGTATTTTAAATTTATTCCAACGCTCATACCTTAAAAACAATATTCCGCTCGAATTAGAGTTTAAACAAATACAATCATGTGCTCATAGGAAAACTTAGCAATTTTTGATGAATACTTATTTTTTATTAAACCTTCGCTGTCGATTTGGTGGTCAAAAAAGTGATATTTAGAAAATATCAAAAAAAATCTCTTGATCGCTCAATAAAGATGTATTTTAAAGCTCCTTAGGGGACCGAAAGTTATAAAAAATTTTATCTACTTCCAACACTTTGCGTTGTCAAACGATCTAAAATTACTTTTTTAAACAAAAAATACTTACTTACCGACCAAACTTGAACCTAAAGTAGAAAGAAATGTTTATTCACAAGGTAATACACGTTATATTATGCAAAACACTAATAGTGAATTTTAAGAAAAAAATAATGTAGAATACATAAAAATCTATATTAATAAAAGAAAAAGAAAGAATAATACATAAAAATCTATATTAATAAAGGAAAAAGAAAGAATATAATAATTGACAGAAAACACATATACATAATTGATAGAAAAGAATGCACGAGGTATTTACATGAAATTAAAAAGAGAGGCTGGGCTAATAGAAAGTCAAATATTTTGCAAAAAATGATGAATTAAGAGTTTTAATGTTTTTACGGAAGCTTTCAACTTTACTAGCACTTTCTATTTCATTGTTAATTTCATTCCATGGATTGGTTACGCGATTGCTAAAAAGTATTTTCGAGCGTCTATTCTAAAATTTTCTGTTTTACAAATTTTATAGCTGTTATTTTGGGTAATTCCTAAAGTATTAAGACTAAAAAACTCATTGCAAGAAACGTAAGTAAAGTTTTTTTGTTATTTTAAAACAGCAGATAATATCATTCAAAAACCTACATTTTTCAAGACTCTCCAAGTTAAGTGATTGTAATCGTTCAGAATATCTTTTAGAAGAAAATCCACAACGTTTATATAAGCGTTTAGTAAATACCCTTTGAATTCTTTTCTATCAATTATGTATATGTGTTTTCTGTCAATTATTATATTCTTTCTTTTTCTTTTATTAATATAGATTTTTATGTATTATTCTTTCTTTTTCTTTTATTAATATAGATTTTTATGTATTCTACATTATTTTTTTCTTAAAATTCACTATTAGTGTTTTGCATAATATAACGTGTATTACCTTGTGAATAAACATTTCTTTCTACTTTAGGTTCAAGTTTGGTCGGTAAGTAAGTATTTTTTGTTTAAAAAAGTAATTTTAGATCGTTTGACAACGCAAAGTGTTGGAAGTAGATAAAATTTTTTATAACTTTCGGTCCCCTAAGGAGCTTTAAAATACATCTTTATTGAGCGATCAAGAGATTTTTTTTTGATATTTTCTAAATATCACTTTTTTGACCACCAAATCGACAGCGAAGGTTTAATAAAAAATAAGTATCTCATCAAAAATTGCTAAGTTTTCCTATGAGCACATGATTGTATTTGTTTAAACTCTAATTCGAGCGGAATATTGTTTTTAAGGTATGAGCGTTGGAAATAAATTTAAAAATACACATGAATTTTTAAATTTACCCGCAGTTATATCCTTATTATGTCTTGCATGTCGCTGCATGGCGCTTTCATGCTATGGAATTTCATTTTGCTCATAAATTTAAAATATTGCCATAATATTAGAATTTAAGATCTTTTCGATTTTAAGCACCAACCAGGGGAATTTGAAAAGCAGTCAATTTAAAAACCAAATCGTCGTTTCTTTCGTCGCTTTGAAAAGTGGATGTATATCCTCTTCCAATTCTTCTTTTAACTGATCGTTTCTTCAGCGGAAATTAAATTTTTTTTTTATTTAATTAAGATGTTTCGTTCCAATATGGTATTTCCAGGAATTCAAATATTCATAATTTTCCAGCAAATTAACTTTTGGCCTCTAACTGTAAAGCAGCTTCTCCTCAAAAATATTCATGTCTATATGAACTGTAAGGCAGCTTTCTCCCTCAAAATCACTAAGTACTTAGTGATAAACGCTTGGATAATTCAGCAATTGAGACTATAATTTCTTTCTTTTTTTTTAACAAACGGGAAAATACAAACATCACAGACCGAGCTTTTAACGAAAAATATAACACACAATGCGCATGCGCATTCCTCATGCGCAATAACCATTCCAAATTTTTGTTTTGCTAATACTTTGGTTAATATCACTAAGTACTTAGTGATTTTTCGATTCTCAAACAAGCGTGTTTCATTTAATAATTTGAATGGAATGAAAAAATCACTAAGAGATTACGGGTAGCCCACTTTACCAAGTGTTAAGTGTATATATGTTACCATATGTATATATGTATACCATTTGTAACCATATGTATATATGTTACCATATGTATATATGTATACCATATGTAACCATATGTATATATGTTACCATATGTATATATGTAACCATATGTATATATGTAACCAACTATATATATGTATATATAATGACTCTTTTTTCAAAAGTTTGTCATTAAATTTTCTGGTTGAGACTTTTTTTACCTTTTTGAAGAATTTCAGTGTTTTTGAAATCAATATTATGGCTTGTTTTTTGAATATGATAATAAATTGCCGAATTATTGTCTTTTTTATGTTCGTCCAACCGTTTTTTTTAAAAACCGTACTGATTAACCAATATAGAAGTTATCGCAATTTTTACATGTCACAATGTAAATAATGTTTTTGCTTTCTTGTTTCTTATTTGATAACAGTTTATTTCCCATAAAATTTTCGTGGATGGTATTGGACTTTCTGCTACAAATAAAATGCTTGTAGCTGCGACTCTGGCCTTTTTGTACGCTCCAATAACGCTCAGAATTGTTTTTCGCCTTCTAAATCGACTAATCAGCGTAATGGTAGCAGAAATCATGAATGGACACGCTTCTAACTTTACTTGAGCTTGTAAAATGCAGATTTGATGTTGTTGATGAAAAAAAAAAAGAAAAAAAATAGAAAAAGAGAAAAAATAAACACAATGAAATGATGAAAACAGAAGAATTAAACTATGCATAAACTATGCTTAGTATGATATTAATTCTGTTATCTGATCATTAGAAAATAGAAAAATAGAAAATCCGAAATGAGTTTGCAATTTTGCGAGTACATATGAAATTTTACAGTAAACATGCTCTTTTTTGCGCGTGAAGACCACTGGCCGGAAACAAGTTGAAATGAATCATTTTACACTTTGTCGTTAAAATAAACGGCAGCAAGTATTTCACTGCAATGTTGAATGTCAACTTGCCACTAAATAATCTTAACCAGAATCGATTTTAAACGTATAACATAACAAAATTTAAACAAAAATACAAGCGTTGATTACAAAATACATACATATACAATAGAATTCTGTACACTAAAACCAATTAATATAAAATAATCTTGTATTAGCAATAATTTTTTTAAAGTTTTCATTAAAAACAGGTAAAATGATATTTTTTTTATAAAAAAGGCAAAAATTAAACCACGCCTACGTTCTCAGCTACAAGTATTTTACCTATAACAACTTCAATATCATACTTATTCAGGATTTTTTTAATCTTTGCAGTAACTCCAGGTAAATAAGGAAGTGTTATGCGCTTTTTCATTGGTTTTAATTTTGGTCCTATAGGAGAATTGACAGCTTTAGAAATGAAGCTTTGAGAATATCCGTTATTTTCAGAAATTTTTTCTAAGAATTTTAATTCTTTATTGGGATTATTTAATAATTTTCTAGCTCTTAGTTTTTTTGGATTATCTAAACATATTATAGTTCCTGCTAGTTGACTTGGCGGTTGATTTGATACTGCGTGGACACAGGAATTTGAATTTGTGGGTTTTCTGTAAATTTCAAATTGCAGTTTAAATTCTGTTGCATTTATTTTTTTCTTTTATTAATTTAATACATACCCAAAAATGATAAACTATTGTCTTTTTTAATTTCAAGTGTGAATTTTATATTATTTGTTGTGTCGAATTTATTTAGTAATGTTAGAAATTCTTGTAACTCTGTTTCTGTTCTTTGAAAAATGGCGAAAACATCGTTGACGTATCTTAGCCAAATTAAGGGTTTTTTATCCAGTTTTTAAAAAATTGTATTTGAATTCCTCTAAAAATATGCAAACAAGTAGAGGAGATAAAGGATTCCCCATAGGAAGACCACGTATTTGTTGGTAGAAAGAATCAATCATGTTGGAAATGTGTTGATTTTGTAATGACTTTTACAAGATTAACGATTTCTGTCATGGAAAACTATGTGTGGGATTCCCATTGTTCAGGAAAGTCTGAGAGTCTACTTTCTAAAACTTCTAGCGCCGAATTGACTGGAACGTTATTAAACAATGAAATGATGTCGACAGAAACTATAGTCTATACAAAAATGATGCGGACTGGCAACAAAACTCGAACTTTGAAATGTTATATATCCATAAAGGAGTTTAGAATATGTGCGGGACATATATGGAAGCATAGCTTAGACTTTTGGCTATCTTTTGAAAATATTAGGAAAACATGTTTTTCGATGACGTCATCACTAGAGCCGATCCGGTGAAAAAAACCTGGTCCCAAAAAAAACAAAATTTTTTATTAGTACGAGATAAGAAACGCCGCTTGGTATGCTGTTAAAACATACTTTTCTTATTTTTTTTCTGAAAGTTTGAGCGAAATCGACTCACTCATTTTTTTTTATGATGCGTTAAATGCGCGCGGTTTTCGCGATTTTGCGCCGATTTTGACCGCGCTAATACACTGTCGGAATTATTTATTTTGTTTTACTTCCTGCTCGAAGTGTGTAGGATATTGATCATATTGTTATATATTAAATGTCCGCCAATTTTTTTCTCGTTCCTACACAATAAAAATTTTTTTCGGGCATGGACCCCCAAAATTTTTTTGGGGTTCCAAAAAATGACCTTTTTTGTTTTTGATGTTTTGTTTACAAAACTGCCAAAAATGTATTCTAGGCGACACAAGCAATCTTTTAAGCATTCCTTTGTGCAAAAAAACCCATTATTAAGCTTATAATAAGCCTATGAACTTTGGGTTGGGCCAATTTGGCATTTTTGGTGATTTTAATAGTTAATGCACGCCACAAGACGTGTGCAGAATAAAAATTTTGACAAAAACACCAACTAAAACAATGAAATTCTATGATTTCGTTTTAAATTTATAACATAATAGTCTGTTTTTGGTAAAATTACATGGCAAAGCTATAACACATTTCTTTTAAAAAATTCGAAATTTCATGTAAAAGACCGCTAAAAAATTATTATGACTTCATTTTTTATTGTTTCATGCCGCTTTGTAGTGTAACTACACCACTGTTTTGCTTGGGTATTTTTTTGGCTTTTTTATAAATGCTGCTATGTGTTCTACTGCGATTTCCTTTTAAATTTGTGTGCAACTCTCCTACTTTGCATCTTGGTAATTTAGGCCGCGGCCGCTGTTGGAATTCCATTTGCCTCCCAGGAATTTTTTCAATTCCTGTGTTCCATACGCAGCGTTCAGTTATTTTACGCGCGAAGTAAAAAATCAATATGTAATTCTTCACGCATTCACAGGCCTCCTGTAGTGTCTCTCCCGCAACTTTTCTGGCACTAAACAGATTAATTTCATATTTGTATATGTTTTTGGTTTGGTCTGCAGAAACAATAAACATTTAATTTGCGGTATATAGATTTTGTTTTAAAGGAGTAGTCCATTAAAGGCGTTACAGGAGTTTCATTTTGACAATGCTCCTTTAGAAAGTTGAAGTGTTTTTTTTTTAATTTTTGTAAAAAATTTTTGACTTAAGATCTCGGGGCAAATCCTTTTTAACTTTGCAACTGTTTTTCATATTTCTGCATGCTTGCTATGATTACGGCTGGCATATACTTAAAGGTGTGGTGTTTATACTTAAAGGTGCGGTGCGGAGTCAAACTTTTTGTCTTCAATTTTGATATTTTTTTGTGAAAAGCCAATAGCCCACATGGGCGTAGCCAGGGGGGTCTAGGGGGTCTAGACCCCCCGTTTGGGTCGGTAAAGGGAAAAATTTGGGGTTAGACCCCCCTTTGGATCGCCAAGGATAAATATTTGGGGGTCTAGAAAGGCCATTTTTTAAAAATTTTCTCGCGCTTCGCTTTGCTCAGCGCTTGATTGATTATATAAAGATAAATCCTATCAGGGTGAAAAAAGATGAGTGGTAAAGTAACCACTCGTTCTTTGAGAAAATATCACGTGCAGAGAAGCACATGACGTAACTAAATAGTAATTGGTTACATAACCGCTAAAAACTTTTTTAAAAATTTTTCTCGCTTACAGGTTTATTGTTTATTTCTTCCTGGCGGAGAGCGGTTACGCCCTTAATTTCAGCCTGGAAGACTTTAGCTTTAGTCTCCACTTCATAATTTGTGTTACTTTGTTTTGTAATCTTGTTATGACCACGTTGGACCCACCCAATTCTTAATGTTTAGTTGGTCTCCACTTCTAAATTTGTGTTATTTTGTTTAGTAATCTTAATACCACCACGGTAGACCCCCTTTAAATTGTTATATAGTGGTATTAAAAATTTACGTTGTGAAAAGTAATTTTAAAAACATTTTCTCGCACTTTGCATTGCTCAGCTGTAAATCAATCTGCTCATTTTTATGTTTTTGAGTTTTTACTTTTAGATTTTTTTTAAATCGAAAATTTTAAGGTATCAAATTGTTTGTAAAAATTTTTTTCTTTGTTTTATGGACTTATTTTTATTGAATAATAGGAAAGTAATGAAGTATGTGACATAAACATGGCAATAAACACTTCGCGCGAAGCGCGGAAATTTTTTTTTAGCCCTTTTATAACGTTTAGAATTCGGACCCCCCTGGACCCCCCCCTTTCGGAAATTTTGTTCAGGGTTGGACCCCCTTTCCGAAATCCTGGCTACGCCCATGATAGCCCACAAATTTTTTTTAAAAAATATCTCCAGTGGTTCATGAGTTATGATCCCCCAAAAATGACAATTCTGCACGTGAAAGATTGCTCAATGGGTATGAAGATTTACATTACAAATTATGCACTCAAAAAAAAAACAACTACTTTACACTTTTAATTTGATAGCTTCTGAATGAGTAGTGTCACAAATCATAATCTTATAAAGTCCTGAACAAGCTACTTCTTTAATACAAAAAATAACTATACCTACATAAAATTATTTTGGTGTCTCCATATGAATTTAACAACATGATCAGGGCAAAATAGGAATTTGATTTGTGACAGTAATTAAAAAAAAACAACAAAATCTCCTGCTGAAAATAAAAAGTAATAATATGCGATACAAATTTTGGTGTTTAAAAAGTCTGGATTGAATGAAATTTTTAGACGTATTAACATAGTGTTTGGTTAGAAAATTTTATCAAATAGCCGTATCAGCCATAGGGCTGAAAAATAATTTTTCAGGGATTTTTTTATGTTTATTTACTTTTTTTTTCAAAATTCAACCCTTCTATGCCATTCCAATGACTGTAAGCTTTACAATGATACCTCAGTTAACCCGCACTCCATCTTGTTGTTGGGGAGAAGGGTCTTTCCCTTGTTTGGTGATAATATTTTGTCCAGCATAAAGATGTCCATGTTATTTTTTTACTAATTTCAACCCCCTTATGATGCTTCCTGAATTACAAGGTTTACCCATATTATCTCATTCACCCCAATCTGCGGCCAATTTAATATGCGGCTAATTTAATAATGCGGCCAATTTTCGTGTTTTTTCACTCAAAATTTATTTTTAGGCCCAGATTTTGCTTTGGACACTTGAGGATTTTCGGTTGTTGGCGCTTAAAATGTCCAAAGCATGATATTAGAGGATAAGAACATCATTAGTTTATATTAGCGATGTTTCGGAGCGAAGTGGAGCTCCACAATTAGGAACTCCAGAGCGATCCCGATCTCCAGAGCTCTTCGTCCAATTTTTTCAGCTAATTTAAAAAATTTTGAAAGAGTAATGTTTTAAATTATTTTTTTAAATTTAAAAAAAATTATTTAATAGAATAAAAATAATATACTTAGAGAACGTGAGTAAATTTTGTAATTCATGTTCATCATTTTCTTCTTATTATTATTATTTTTACTCTAAAAACTATAATTGCAATCATTGGCGCACGGCATCGCGCCAACTATATTTAGAGAACGTAGATAAACTTTTCTTGGAGCGCAACTGCACCGCACTAACTATAATTAAACAACGTGGGTAAATTTTGTAATTTAAATTTATCTTCTTCTTCTTATTATTTTTTATTTAAAAAAATATATCTCAGCACCGGAATGATTATAACCATATTTCATTGCGCACTTAAATTTATAGTTTTTTATTCTATTTTTTAATTTAATTTAATTCAAAAAAGGTGGTAGACTAGCCTTGAAAAATGCTCTAAGAATAGAGCAGGAAAAAGGGGCGATTTTTCCCCGGGCATATGTTTAGAAAGAAAAGATGTGGACTAGTCTGAGATGGAGATTATGTGGACTATAGAAAGTTTGCATTTGGTTTGGCCAGCTGCTCACTAAATAAAAATTTCTACCATATGATAATGATTTGTTTATACATTGATCTAATCACACAGCACTGTTGCATTTTTTTTAGTTTGATGAAATGTCAATTAAAAAAATCATAATCACAGCAATCTTTGACAAGCGCGAAATCGCCACTTTTTCAATTTGAAGGTTATATTTGTATGTGTAAGAAACAACTATAAATTTGAAAAAGTGGCGATTTCGCGCTTGTCAAAGATTGCTGTGAGTATGATTTTTTCAATTGACATTTCATCAAACTAAAAAAATGCAACAGTGCTGTGTGATTAGATCAATGTGTAAACAAATCATTATCATATGGTAGAAATTTTTATTTAGTGAGCAGCTGGCCAAACCAAATGCAAACTTTCTATAGTCCACATAATCTCCATCTCAGACTAGTCCACATCTTTTCTGTCTAAACATACGCCCGGGGAAAAATCTTCCCTTTTTCCTGCTCTATTCTTAGAGCATTTTTCAAGGCTAGTAATAATAATAATATCTATTGTTTTTTTCTACTGTGTTGCATTTGGATCGCATTCACAAGAACAACATTTGTTCAGTTTTCTTGTATTTTTAAATTTTATTTTTTGATCTTGCATTTTAACAAATTCTTTCTGTACATCTAAGTTTTTTCTATAGTGTTTTTTTCTCTGTATTTGTGTTTGCATTCTATGTAATGTTTTTAAATTTGTATTTTGTAATTCACCAATTGTGACATTATTTTATTTTTTTAGCAATAGTAACATATAAAACAAAAATATTAATAAAAATAAAATATTCTTCTTCTTCTTCAAACCGCCGCGTGGCGTTCCCGCGACACCCATGCTTATTATTATTTTTTAAACAAAACTTTGAATTAATTTTTTTATCAGTAATGCAAGAAAAATAGTACTTTGTTGTTTTCGCCGTTTTTCGCGCGGTTGAACCGTAGATGGCGCTGGGAACTAGTTCACCAATTAAAACCGAGCACCGTCTTCTGCTTTTTTTTGTGCGGTTTCTATGAGGGGATGCTCTTTTTCTGCTCTGTACAATCCTTATTGTCGCCAAAAGGCTGTTATTGTGCGGTTGGGAGTTTTTGTTTGTCTATTTTTTTATTTTTTATTTTGATCAATAAATCGATAAGGACCTAAATAAAAAAAGTGGGTCATAAGAAAGTTGCGTATTTTTTTCTTCTTTCCAATGAGCCCATGTTTATTTTTGATCAATTAGTAACGAAGAGGAATATTGATTTTAAGAATTTAAGAATAATAATAATAAGAAGAAGATGAACATAAATTTAATAATTTACCCACGTTTTCTAATAATGGTTGGCGCGGCGTCGCAAGGCTAAATCGCCCGTGGCGCTCCCGCGCCACTCATGGTGGGTTAGAGGCGCGGTATACTAATTCATGGTGTATTTTTTCACTTATTTTTTGGGGTCAACTGATGCTTTAGGTTTTACTGAGTAAAAAATTGTATTACAAAACAAATTAATTTTCAGCGATTGTCAAGATATTAGCAAGAGTATTGCTTGGCAATTTCATCAATTTTTTCCGCCAAAAAACAGTAAATATGTAAATTATGATAAATTAGGGTGTTCGATGTTTCCCCCCAGTTTTGCCCTCAGTTTTGCCACCAGTTTTTTATTTATAAATTTTAAAACTTAGGCAAAACAGTACGAAAGCTTCCTGGCCTAAAAAGGACAATTAGCAACAAAAATTGTTTATCTATTCAACTAAAACAAAATTATTAAACTATGGAAATGAGGTTATTTCCAATTACGTTCCCTAGAGGAGATCTCCTTTGGTGTTTAGCCTAAGTGGGGCGATACTCTGCATGTGTGTTTGTAATGATATGCTATATAAGAGTGAGCAAAATGCATGTTAGTTATTCTGAATCATTGAATGAACCTCTAACATCTCGCAGTGAGAAAAAATGAACGCAGAACGTTACATGATGCAAATCGTTTAATTATAATAATTTTATGTAATAAAATTACCTAATAAAACAGGGATTTTACTAATTGGCTAATTTAAACTGTGATACAAATCTAGGGGAATTTTAGCAATGCTGAGAAGTTTATTGTTTCATACTAATGTAATATAGATTTAACTTAGTTAGCTGGGGCTTGGGCACTTTATGCTTCCACCTAATAGTTTAAAGCAGATTGTATTTAAAGTAACTTTATATTTATACATAGCTAAATATCCACATTGACAGGTGAATAACAGATTCCCGACTTCTCTTACATACCGCAAATATGTCAAAGCTTCTCCAATAATATGATGGGCTCGGTTTATTCTAAATCCTTAATGGGTTGGGAATAAACCGAGCCAGTAGACGCAAACTAAAACTATGTCCTAGAAATAAAACATTAATATTCTGGGTTGAAAAAAAAACCGGGAAAAACGGCAAATATTAACTTTATTTAAACATAGGTGAATACAACCGGTGGGTGGATATCCAGGGTTCACCCATCCTACACACCGCAAAAAAGTCAGAGCTCCCACAACAACATGGTGGGTTCGGTTTATTTCACACCTTAATGGGTTAGGAATAAACCGAACCAATTGACGCAAATTAAAACTATTTACTAAAAATGAATCATAATCTTTCTAAGTAAAAAATCAAAACCACGTTTCTGTCATTTTGGGGTAGGTTTTGGCCCTCGCCGTGAAAGAACTTAAACCATTATTCACAAATTCACACAAGAAAAACAAAAACAACCTATACAAATGCTAACGCAACCATTCATGAGCCTAATTTACCGTCTTTCTGAAAAACTTCATAACCTGGAACTTTAAATCATATTATTTAAGAATAATTTCGCAGTAAAATCGGTTTTATGGAAATTAAGTTTCAATATTAAGACAGACGCCTCACTGATCAGATGCTTGATGTTTAGAATAAAAAATTTGGAAAAATCTTCAATTACTTATTTTGATTATGATTTTAAAGCAAAAGCATAAAATAGAGAAAAGACCTAAGCATAGAGAAAAGTCATAAAATACCAATTATGAAATTATTCTTAATACATATATATTTCGTTATTTTTATATATTTTTTTATGAAAATTACACTTTTTTTGACATTTAAGAAAATTGTTGCATTTAAAACGAAAATTATTTGTGGTATAATGAGGTATTTTAAAAAGCTTGTATCTCTATTTTTAAGACTATTTTTTGTTTTAAATAAGTTAAATTAATTAATTTTAATTATGGAAAATAAGTCCCGAGGCAAGCCTGGGCTGCGGCCGAGACAGGGGCCCCGGTCGATCCCTACCCAAAATCCTGACTTAAAAAATCGATTTAATATCCAGTCTATGCGCGTTAAAGCTTACTTTATTTTATTTTAGACCATATTATAATTAATAATAATAATAATAATTATAATTATTACCATAATTATTTTATTTTTTTTCTTTTTTTTACCATATTTTATGGCGTTTTACTCCAAATAACCTTTTTTAAAGTTCAATTAAGTCTACTCTCTAAACTGCCTTAATGGTTTTAAAACCCGTCACACGCTAACTTATATTGCTATTATTGTTAAAAAACAAACACTGAAACACTTTTATTTCAATAAACCAGTAATTGAGGCTTTAAGGATCTGCATCAAAGCAACTGGTCGAAAATTTAATTGGAAATATCCTACAAATCAGCGAATTTTTATTTAAAACACGTATTTATGATCTCGAAACGCGATGTGATTTTTATTATTGTAATACAGATTCTTAGTGAACAGCGGTTGTACAGATTCTTAGTGAACAGCGGTTGAAATTTTTTGTCAATATTCAAAAAACTTTTATGTTCGACAAATTTGAAAAAATTATTGATCAATTGTAAATAATTTGAATATTTCTATCACTTATCCTGTTCGTTAATATAAAAATCTATATCAAAATTAAATCTTAAATGGCAAAACTTACAAACAAAATTTGCAAAAATGGACGTGTGTACGCACGGACTTTAACTTCTTTGTTTGAAGCTATCTATGTGCGATGTGAATTCTTAATATCTTACTCTCTTAATTTTTTTTCTTACTTTTTTCATAAGTACTCAATAAATAAGTCATAATTGGTCTATACCCAGAGCGCCAATGGAGTTTTTGTGACTTTTTTCACAAATGTTTGGTATTGTTATAAAAAAACCACTTGTGACTTTTTTCATAATTAGTTTGAGTAACAATTTGGGTTGTTTGTGACTTTTTTCATAAATATTTATTAAAATTTTAACAATTTTTTTGTTGCTTGCAAAAATGTAAATGCGTTTGTAAAACCCACACAAAACAAAATTTTATTCTAATTCGACTACACATGAGGAACTTTACGTAATATCAAGAAATACATTAGGATTTCATCAACAGTAAGTTTACTTAATAAAAAAAACATCAATAATACCTCAAAAATACATAAAGAATAATGTTTAGCATTCAATTAAAATAACAACACTGATTTGGACGGCGCATTTTTGAAATAACGACACCGTTTTGATTTATGTTCAGGGAGTAAATATACCATTAAGTTATCTAAATAGGGGAGTAAATCCACAGCGAGGAGTTTAAATTACCTTGGATTTACTTTAACTCTGTTGCAACTCGGCATTAGAAGGTGAAACGCTACATTGCAGAAATGTCCAGAAAAATACTTTCTGCAAAATATCTTCCAGAAAAAAAATTTTTTTTAGACAGTAAATTAGGGCACCTGACTTAAATTCAGCCAGTCTTAATTTCGGCCACCGGCCGTTATTTCTGCCGTGCGTAAAGTTATGAAATAAACTGCATATACCTAGATAGATCATCGTCATCTATCTAGCCATATTCAAATCATTTCATAACTTTACGCATAGCAAAAATAACAGCCAGTGGCCGAAATTAGGGCTGCCCGAATTGAAGTCAGTTTGTTTGTTACCCTAATTGTCAATTATTAAAGTTAACGTTTATAGTTCAGTTGTTTACATGGTTGTTATAATTCCTTACCTTTATTGTAATTTATTATTTATTACTGTAATATATTATTTATTATTATCCTTAATTTTAATTTGTGTCGGTTAAAAGTGGTTCATACTGGTTCAAAGAACATTATAAAAACTTTCAATATCAGTTGATTTAAAAGCGATTTCAATTTTTTTCTTTGCAATTTGACGTAAACAGTTATAAAACGTTTCAAAAATTTTAAAAAATTTCTTTTAACAATTGAGAAAAAATTTCTTTTAATAAAGAGTTTGAACAATTGAGGAATTTTTCTAAAAATTAAAAAAAACTTTTTTATGCAACTTTTGTCTTTGTGCATTTAAGTTTGGTTTGGTAAGTCCAAAGGACAAAACAAAAACTTTGGTTTTAGGTGATTTTAAGGTTTTTGCTTGATTTGTTTTTTTAAATTTTTTTATTATTTTTAGTATTGTGTATGAAAAATCATAAAAAAGTTTTTTTTTGTTTTTTTAAAACTTTATTAGATTGCCAATTTTTTGTCAAAATCAAGTTTTTTGATTTTATCCTTTGGACAAAAATGTCCAGTGCTTAACTGTTTCTTGACATTTATTGCTTGTTTAAAAGTTTGATGACATTTTGTTTTATAAAATTTGCTTGATCTATGTACGTTTAATAAATCAATTTTTACTCTTATAAACGTTATTTGTTATTTAGTTTTTATGGTTGATTATACCATAAAATTCTACCTTTTTTAAAATAAATTGTTATGAATGATTATAAAATTTGATAACTTAAGTTACAAAAACTAAAAATCCTATCATCTTTATTTAATTTTAAAATTTAAACCTTAAATTTTAAATGAAAAAAAATTATTTTTGTCAGAATTTAGTGTAAAAATTTAGTGTTAGAAGTACTTGGAGTAACAAGTTATATTGTAAAAAAGCGTATAAATTAAAACTTATATTCACTTTAATTAACCGGACTCTTTGTACCAAACCAAGAATTCATGAAAATTAATTAAGAACAAAGAAAGAATGAGAAACAAAAAAGGTTTCTACAAACCTTAGAATTGGACTGGACTAAAAAAATTTCAAGGGGGCATACGTTATTAACACTAAGGTTTATTTAGATGATAATTTTATAAGTGTATAGCCAACGTTAAATGCTACACATTATGTATAAATCATGCCGTTAGCGATTTAAATTTACATGAAAAAAATTTTTATATCATTTTGTATAGACTTTAAATTATACTGCTCTATTTGAAACCATAGTTGTGAACGGGGACAACGCGACCATAGTTGTGAACGGGGACAACGCGAGAATGGATTTTTTAAAGCTTCAAAAAATGGAACTTAATAATGCCGCCCTATTTTTGTTTTAATTTTATTAATAATTAAAAGTATAATACAAAAAAAGACTTGTCAAAACTTTTTTGTAATTTAATTTTTTTCAGAATTTATTAAAAACGATAAAAATAGCCCAAAAATGCTAATAATATTTTTGAGACATAAAAGCATTGCTCATTTAATTAACGAAACTCTGGAACTCCTTCCTTTTGAATGGCCGGAGCCCCGCCCAGGAATTGCAAATAATAATGTCAGTTTTCCCTACCCGTTGGGATTTTTTCGTCCAAATACCGCTGACAATCCGCAGAAGGTATTCCGCGTCAGTGCTGCACTGTGTTAAACTTGGCGTATTGACGGTGAGCGGGCCGGTCGGGACGCAGAACTTACACTGAGCAGCGATGGCGCAGAATCCCTTTTGCGGATTTGCAGTGGAATGAATCTCAAAGGGTAAAAGTGCTTGAGCTGAAATATTATGGAAATAAACTATTTAAAATTGAGTTAAATCGGTTATTGAAGATTTATTGAAGCCCTGAATTCGTAGCTTGCGTAAATGGGCAAATTTCGATCTGTTGTCCAGGAGTTTCCTGCAGATGGCAAAAGCGTCGAGTTTTCCACAAAAAAATGTATTATGCCTATTTACAAATGAAATTTTATAGAAAAAAAATTAGCGTTAAAAAATCCGGCGAGCTTAAAAATGTATGGGAATTTTAAAGTACAAAATTTAAAGATTAAAAAGCTGCCAGAATTCCTACGGTAATAACTGAAAGTAAAGAGTTTTTGGCGTTTGTTTAAAGATCGTAATGTTTAAATTTGTTTAATATTTGTCAAAATGTAACTTTATATTAATTTCATGCGAAAACGATTATAAAACTTCTTTTTTTAATATTATGTTACTTTTTTGTCTATTTTTTAATATTTCAGTCAAATAATTTCTTTAAATATTTTTCCAAATGTCAAATTCTTTTAATTATTTGGTTTCACACGCAAATGTGTCTATTTATGAATGGAATTATGATGATATTGTTATAATTATGCAATAAACAAAACACCGCCAAGCCGCTGAAAAGAACAGCCGGTATTGTGCCTCGTTATCTCAGCAGGAGTTCGCCTTTAAACACTCTTTCTCATATCCATCTACCAAGTCGAAAATCCCAAGTCAGGAGAAGTAGAAAACCTTAGTGATATTTGGGTGGGTTCACGAGAGAAATTTGTCACAGGAATATATTGTGGAATATTGGAGGGGCAATTCATATTTTTTACAGAAAAAAAAACTTTTCGCAAAATACAAACATCTAAATTTAAAAAAAATTACATGCGAAAAAATGTATCGAATAAATTGTTACAAAAAGACAAAAAACAAAACTTTTTGCAAAATAAAAGCAATTAAATTTAAAAAAATTACATGATTAAAAAATGGTCAAATAAATTGTTTTTTTTTTAATTATTCTATTAAATTTTGAAATAAAAGCTTTTTTTAAAGTCCATAATAGTTGGATAAAAACTGTGATGAAGTTTTTGGGAGCAAGACGAAAAAAAATCCTATGGGTTTATTAGTTTTAAACTTAAAATTTGTGGATAAACCCAAAAGTTCCTTTTTTTAGGAATTTTATTACTATAATAAAGTTAAATTAAATCGATACTGACACTTAATGTTATTTTTATTAATCAAACGCAAACACTAAACAGGACGAACGTTTCATGGCAAAAGGGGTAAATTCAACAAAAAACACTGTTTAATGTTAAAAGAAAACAGAAACATAGATTAAAAAATAACGGCGTGGTCACCACGCGGCGTGGCCGCGCCGGTTTCGTAAATACAGCTTAATACTTCAGCCAAAACCAATATATCTAAAAAAAAGCGTGTTTTAAGCATTTATAAAACAGTAAATAATTTACGCACGTTAAAATCTTTGTTCGTATTCTGCTAGATAATTAAAACGCGGAAACCCTAGATAATCAAACATGCATATAAATCTCAGTGACAAATTTGTAGCATTTTTTAAAATCTTTCTAGCAACAATCTAGTGGCCCGCGCCAGAGAAAATATTTTTGAAATACACGAATACAATTGTATATGTTAGAATTTATATTATTTGTTTGAATTTATTGTCTTTCTATGAGCTAAACTTTTTTAAGATGGATATTCTTTTTGGACAAGTCAAATTATATAAAAAATAATTTTTTTACAATTATTAAAGTTATCGTTTTTACTTCATTTGTTTGCATGAATGTTTTATATTTCTTTAGTTTATTATTGCTATTTATTACTATTTTTCTGGAGCTCTGCAGCATGATATTGAATAGTGGAAACACCATTATGGTTGAATATTATATCTGGCTGACCTTGTATTATTATGATTAGTATAAAGACACGAAAGGACCAATTAAAATTATGCGGTTATGACGTTTTAAAAAAAAATCAAAAACACGATTTTTTGAATTCCACTTTTTCCCAAAATATACACAAAAAATGGGTTTTGATCCTTAATAATAAACCGCTTTTGTTAAAATATTTGAATGGTTTTGTTGTTAAATAGTCGATTCAAACTGCAATTATCGAGTTCAGCTAGATTTTATTTGCCTATAGACAAAATATGCTATAATTTTTTGCAAACCGCCGAAATTTGAGCTACAATCGTAATAGCTTGCGTTTTTTTTAAATATAAAAAAATTAATGCACCTTAAAAATAACCTAAAACTATGTCAAATGTTTAATTACACGTCTTGAATATTTTTTTATACATCAGTAACAATCGCAATGATAACACTATTTAAAAAAAACTGATTACTTTTTAAGCTATAAAATGTGAAAAACTTATATTTAAAGGTATATAAGATACTCTAAAATTTGCAAATAACAGTTGTTTTCTTTGTTTTATCTCAAAATAACTGTATGAGCCACAGATAATTTGTTTTATTATGCGTTTTTTATTATTGTTTAGAATAATACTATAAAATAACTCGTAGTTATTTAACAATAAAGTTTTGTAAGCTACCAAGATAGTTCTGAAAAATATAATCGGTTGTTGCTAGGGAACGATAAGATGAATTTGGAGTTAGGTATTCGGAAATGCGTTGGCAGGCGCTAAAGAGTACTAAATCTCGGGTGTCTCATATGCGAGCCCACAAACAGACGTTTAAAACGCTTGAGATTTTTTTCTCGCTGTTTGCAAAAAGAGGTTGAGTTCCTCTTTAGAATAGAGTACGGGCAAAAACACATCATCTGTTCTGGAGTACAATTTAGAAATAAGGTCTTCAATTATACCATACTATACTATGGTTGAATTATATCTGGCTAACCTCATAAATTAGTATGCAAATATGAGAGGATCAATTAAAATAGTGTGTTTATGACGGTTTTTTCAACAAAAAAAACTAATTAAGAATGCAGAATTTTTTTAAATTCGGCCTTTTCACAAAATAAACAAAAAAATAACCAACTTTAGCCCATAAAAATTAGCATTTTGGTTCCAAATGGAGTATTTTGATAAATAATAGTATAATAATAATAATAGTATTTTGGTTTTGTTTGTACTCTGGCATATTTCTCCTTTCTTTTTGTTTGTATTTGGGGTTTGGGGTTTGGGTTTTTGTCTTTGTGTGTTTTCTTTTTCTTTTTTGTTTTTAAATGGTAAAAAGGATACTCGCGGCGCGGTATTTTCCTTTTTTTTTTTTTCTCCTTTTTTTCCGAATAATAAATATAATAATAATAATAATAATAATAATTGTTAATTACGGGTTTTGAGCTTTATTGTTAAACCGCTTTTGTTAAAAATTTTGAACGATTTTGTTGTTAATTTATGGATTTAATACTGCATTGAGGTCAGCTAGATTTTATTTGCCTATACTATACTAGACTTTATACTATATTTATACTATACAATACAATACTATACTATACTATACTATACTATACTATACTATACTATACTATACTATACTATACTATACTATACTATACTATACTATGCTACTACTATACTATACTATACTTTAAAATTTTCAACTATACTATACTATATTATATACTACACAGTATTTTACTATACTATACTATACTATACTATACTATACTATACTATACTATACTATACTATACTATACTATACTATACTATACTATACTATACTATACTATACTATACTATACTATACTATATATATATTACACTATACATATATACTATACTATACTATACTTATACTATACTATACTATATATATACTATACTATACTATACTATACTATACTATATATACTACTACTACTACTACTATACTACTATAATATATACTATAACTATACTATACTACACTACTACTTACTATAACTATACTATACTATACTATATATATACTATACTATACTATACTATACTATACTATATATATACTATACTATACTATACTATACTATACTATACTATACTATACTATACTATACTACTACTATACTATACTATCATGTACTATATATACTATATATATACTATACTATACTATACAATACTAAACATTTACTATACTATTATACTATACTATACTATACTATACTATAACTATGCTATACTATACATATACTATACTATACTATATACTATACTATACTATACTATACTATATTACTCTGTATCTATACTTTTTTTTTTTTTTTTTTTTTTTTTTTTTTTTTTTTTTTTTTTTTTTTTATTTTTTTTTTTTTTTTTTTTATACTATACTATACTATACTATACTATACTATACTATCCTACTATCTATAACTATACTATACTTTCTAAATTCTATCTATACTATACTATACTAAATCTATCTATATACTATATTATATACTACACAGTATATTTACTATACATATACTATACTATACTATACTATATTATACTATACTATACTATACTATACTATACTATACTATATTATACTATACTATACTATACTATACCATACTATACAATACTATACTATAACTATACTATTATACTATACCATACTATATTATACTATACTATACTATACTATACTATACTATGATATGCTATACTATACTCGCTTTGCCAAATGATTTTCTAGAAATATCAAAACATGAAAATTAACAACTTTGAGCCTTAAATAGAAGATATTTTGAAGGTTATATCTTGCTTTGTTCTAAATTTGATGCAGTTTAAACACAAAAACAAAAATTAGGAAAATCACAAAAAATTTACTTTTTGTATGAAAATGTTGATAATATAGATTAACAAAAATAAAAAACTTTTGCAAAAAAATTTTATTCAACATTAATCCAGTTACTTTTGTGCTAGTTTTTTTATGTTTTAAAAATAAACCAATTTTCTAACACCCTAAATTGGTGGCAAAAATTAAGGCGTGGCCAAATTTAAGTCAGTTACCCTACTAACTGGTCGAAAATAAATTTTAATCGGTTTTAAAAACTTACATGCTCAATAATTATGCTCGATGGGTATAAAAAATTACAAATAATATGTTTAAAAAGAGTGGCAACTTTTTTTTTGATACATTGATTGTCAAGGTTGATCCAGTATTTGTTAAATATTGCGTTTGCCGTACAAAAAACCTGCGATTTTTTTGGCCAAAAATACGAAGTGCATTAAAAAACGTGCGGCAAATTTAATAATATTTAGCCGAACATTTAACACGAAAAAATATTGTGGGGCCAAAAATCAGACGACCATGAAATTATTTTAATCATTTTTTTTTATTAAAAATAATCGAATAAAGATTGCTCAATAATTTTTTTAAACAATATGTAATTTTCACATTGATGTAAAAACAAAAAAATGAAATCCTTTTAAAAACAAGGGAAATTACACACCTTCCGTTTTCATCATTGTATAACATTAAAAATAATCAACAAATCTTACCATTTATATTAGCTTTTAAAGAACAACCTTGAAGCTATTTAAATATTCGATGTGTATAAATTCGAAATATGTCTTGAGATTTTGATAAGAAACTTTAAACGGTAAAATAAAAAAGTACATTTGCTGAGAGCGTTAAAAGTAAAATTATTAAAGCTAAAGTCTCCTAGGCTTAAATTAAGGGCGTAACCGCTCTCCGTCAGAAGAAATAAACAATAAACCCGCGAGCGAGAAAAATTAAAAAAGTTTTAGCGGTTAAATGTAACGAATTATTATTCAGTTGCGTCATGTGTTTTTCTGCACGTGATATTTTCTCAAAAAACGAGTGGTTACTTTACGACTCATCTATTTTCACCCTAATAGAATTTATTTTTAGTTTCAAATTACAAAAAAACCAAAACACACAATTTTGTAATAAAACTTAACTATTTTTATGTTTATTTTATAAATAACAAATATAAATTAACTGCAACTCAAACACGTTTTAAAAATTCATGAAATCATCAAATCAACTCTAGAGATTTAACTACGCATCCTACTCGCACAGTAAGCTATGGGGTAACTGACTTAATTTCGGCCACCTTTTTTATTTTTTTGGTTAAGTTTTTCCTGGCACTTCTAATTGAGCCAGGAGTTGGTCTAAAAATCAAACGACAGCTATTTTTGTTATTCCAGTGCAAAATTTAAAAATTTCTGTTACACTTAAAAATTAGTGGAGGTTTAAACTTTGTTTTTATAGTGGCCGAAGTTAAGGCGTGTGCCATTAACTTCGGCCACCTACAAAAAACTGGCTATAACTATTGCTAAAACGAACGATACATGTTTTAAAAAGTTTATTTATTCTTAGGTTTTGTTCTTGGTACATATAACTTAATTTTTTCCGGTTTGCAAACTTTTATAGCTATTAGCAAGACTTTAAATAATTATGTAAAAACCTAAGTTTTAATAACACGTGTTTTTTGTTGAATTTTTTTGGTGTGAAAAAATATTTTAACATCAAATGGCTTTTGTTACAGCCAGTCAACTTTAAAGAAAACCTGGTAAAAATTTTATTCCACTCTATTAAGTTTTTTTATATTTTTAACCTAAAAATTACAAAAACACAAAATCCGCCTTAATTTCGGCCACCTTTTAGATTTAAAAAAAAACAAAAACAAAAGCCTAAAACACAACAAAACGACTACATAAACCAAAATTATCAACTTTAAGAATAAACAAGACGTTAAAAAAGTTAAAGAGTGGCATATTTCTACACCAACCCTTGCCTATCTTTGACGTTTCCTATCTGACTGTAAATCCTATCCGCCAAGAAAATAACCTTTTTAACTTCCATCTGAGTTTTTTACTGCATTTCAAAAATCTTTGAGACATTCATCTACCGGTTTTTTGATAGATCAAACCTAGTACACTGAAAGTTGGATTACTCTAGCCCGCACAGATGTTTACTACGTAATTCTTATGAATGCATCCCTCCGCGAAAGGAAATAACCTGACATTTTTACCGTGTTTTAATTTACTTTCACAGTTTTTAAAATATTGGTACTCTATATCTTGGTAACTGGTGGGTTGCGTACTTGGTTGGGGAAACTCCGTTGACATTGAGTTTTACTATATTCAGTATATGACTGCATCCCTCCGCCAAGAAAATAACCTAACTTTTTTATTGTGTTTTAATATTATTTTTAGGAAATTTCTTCCGGTATGTTCATGGTAAATTATGTGTTATGTAACCCCACCCGTACATATAATGGTGCAAATCATGTTAAACAGGTTCTTTCACGTAAATTTTAGGGTGGCCGAAATTAACGGAATCCTAAAATGCGCAGTTAGTTAAACGCATTTCAAAGTGATTTTAAAGAAATTATACAAAACATGAAAATTTACAGTTTTGAGCTTTAAATAGAAGTTATTTTAAAGTTATAAAATGCTTCGTTCTAAATTTGATGCAGTTTAAACACAAAACAAAAATCCAGAAAATCACAAAAAATCACTTTTTGTATAAAAATGTTGATAATGCAGAATACCACAAATAAAAAGCTTTTGCAAAAACACTTTATTCAACATTCATCCAGTTACTTTTGTGCTAGTTCTTTTGTGTTTTAAAAATAAGCCGATTTTCTAACACCCTAAATTGGTGGCCGAAATTAAGTCAGTTACCCTAATTGCGACGCTGCCAAAAAAATTCACATGAATTAAAAGTTGAAAACGCATTTTCGAGATCCTAATATCACTAATATGTAAAATTCAAGGATTTGTGAGTACTTGGATCCGCATTCATAAACCGCGATTATTTTCAAATTAGAAGAAAAAATAATGCTAATCGCGAGGTTCAAAGATAAACAAATTCGCGATAAATAATACGAGCTTCAAATTATATAATTTAATAATTTTTTAGATTTGCTACTAAAATGTTATAGCTCATATTCCACACTAATATTTACTCTTTATGATCTTACACTGTATAATTTAAAAACATAGATTATTTGTCAGTTTTATTCTCTAGCTAAAACTATCTGGAGTGATTCATTAAATTTCAAATAATAAGCAATAATTGTTTCTTTTCAATATGTGCTAATTAAAATCGCTTTTTGAAAAAGGTTTACGGGATTACTTCTAAAGAAATTTTTTTATTCTTTTTAAATATGTGAAAAACAACTTAACATATTGTTAGAACATATAGTTGAGTGCTTGATTCACCGTTATTAAGTTTTATTCTGTATATTTTACAGATTTGGAGGTTTGTTTTTTAATTATTAACTAGAATGAACAAACGAAATTATAAACGCATATATAACAAACAAACGCATTAACGAACGCATTATAAACAAACGCATAAAAAACGCATTATAATATTTTTCTGTATATTTAATGTTAAAACATTAAAAAAGACGAGTTGACCAGGAAAATGGTTTAATCTATAGAACGTTGGCTGTCTCTTTGAAAATATTTCTTGTTTGCGTCGTCTCCGACAACATTTAGCGCTTAATTTAGATTAAAATAAATTTAGAAAGAGCCTAACAGAAGTTTTTTTTTTTAATGAATTTAGCTAAAAACCTTATAATTATGGTTAAATTATATCTGGTTGACGCTAAAAATTAGAATGCAGACATGAAGGGACCAATTAAAATTGTGCGGTAATGACGTTTTATTTTTTTTTAAACAAATAAAAACGCAGATTTTTTTTTAATTCCACCTTTTCACAAAATATACAAAAATTAACCAACTTTAGCCCCTATAAACTTTGCATTTAGGTTAAAAATTAAGTAAATTGATTAATAATAGACACCTTGCACTGAAACGCAGTTTATACATGAAGTATGCAATATACATAAGTGTCACCGTAATGGATAATTACCGTACTCCTACTTATCTTTTCGTAGTATGTAGATCAACCGATAGAAATTTCGCGCGCTTTCTATCGCCTCATCTGCATACTACGAAAGATAAGTAGGAGATACTGTAATTTCGCGCGCTTTCTATCGATTGATCTGCATACTACGAAAAGATAAGTGGGAGTACGGTAATTATCCATTATGGTGACACTTATGTATATTGCATACTTTATGTATAAACTGCATTTCAGTGCAAGGTGTCTATTATTAATCCGCTTTAGTGAAAAATTTTGAATGTTGTTGTTGTTAAATAGTCGATTCAATACTGCAAATATCGCGGTCAGCTAGATTTTATTTGCCTATAGTATAAAAACCGTAAAGTTAATATAAACACCTTAAAATTAATATAAAAACTGTCAGACTTATTTAATTGAATTAATGTTAACAATTAAAAGTTTTAATCTTTCGTATATAGTCTTTGCTGATAAGTTATTCCGCTAAGATTTAGAGATCTTGCGGGGCCTAAAATAGTAAAATTTGTACAAATAAATTACCTAATGAAGTCTGATAAAAATTTAAACCAAAAGATAGTTTTATATTGAAGGCTCCAAATTTCTATTTTTGCGTTCTAAGTTCTCTACGTGTGTTTCTTAAAACCCCTCTACTTCTTTTTGTTATAAAAAATATCAAACAACAACAGACACACATATTACACTACTACCTTTTTTTGAAAAAAAAGTAATGAAATTTTCTACCTGTACAAGAAAATCAAAATTTAGAAGTTTAGTTAAAAAATCGACTTCAATGTGTAGTTAAATCGACTTCAATGTATTTAGGTGTCATGTAGTAACGAATGAAATCAAAAACCTCACCAATCAACTTAATTCAACTTCTAACTTTTATGAATTGATTGTTGTTACAACATTCTTTCTTACAACAACATGATGATTGTTGTTGCTGTTTGAAAATGATTGTTACTACAATGACTACTGTATTTTCATTACATATTTGGACCAATTCCTGTTCAGGAAACCCTCAAAACTTTAGAAATTAGTATTTTACAATGTTTATCCTGGCATTGACTCAGTTTCAAAACAACAATTATTGAACACACCACAAATTTAAAATTTAGATACACGCTGTCTGAAAATCAAATTTAAAGAAATCCATTATAATTCTTTTGTTACAAAATACCAATCATTGTAAAAACATTCTGCAATTAATCTTTGACTATCAAAAACAGTATATAATTACCATTTATAATATTTGACGAATTTTAAAAATAACAAAATTATTTGTTTTTATTTAAATGGGTGGTTTTTTTAGTTTTTAAAATTTTTACCAGATAAGGTTCTAATTTTTGCAATCTGCTGTTATTTCGCTACGCAAAATAAAATTAACTATATATAGATAGATTGTAGACATCTAAATACACAAGTAGATAGTCTAGATAGGTCTGTAAACCTTTGACAGATTGACATCTACTAACTAAAATTTCAAAAAAAACAAAGAAAAATGCAGAGAATAAAATATTTTGAAGCTACCAGTGTGTTAAAATAAAAAATTATAGTCATAAAATTAATATAAGTTTTAATTGAAAAAAAAATGTTTTATTTCGTTAATTTTTTTTGAAACATTTAATATTTATATTCATTAATAGACTAAGGCTTATTCAGAAATAAAAAAGTTAAAATTTATTGAATCAAAACCTAAAAAATCTTATTTGATTTGAACAAACGAGATCGTAAGATCGCATTTTAGACCTAAAACGCTTGAAAATAAATTAGTTTAAAAATACTATAACAATAGCAACAACCTTTTTAGTCGCTTCACTTTACTATTAACTAACTAACTATAGGACAGGCTTTTAGACTTAACCGACCAAGAATGTAAGTGAAACATCAAGAAAAAAGTGTTTTTAGTGTTTTCGCCACGTATCTCTGCGTTGAAAACAACAACGCAAGAGTATAGACATTATGACTTTTTTACCATTCCTATTCAGGTATATGCGGAGGAGTAGCAGACTCTCAAAAAGGCAAAAATGACAAAAATATTGTGATTTCATCTTTATACTAACCTAAGCAATAGCTCACTAATTAATCTAAAAGCCTATAGGACTATATGAGCAATCAAATAACACTCGCATCTATATGTGTGGGTTTATATTTTTTTTACTTGTTTGATTTCTCATTTAATATGAATTCAGAAAAAAAACACCTGACAACTGGAACAAATTATTAAAACTTTTCTAAAAATTTGTACATATCAAAACAAATTGAAAGTTGTGGGAGCCGGAAAACTTAAGTGCAGGAATTGAGAGCTGGAAATGTGGAACTTACAGCCGAAAGTTTAAAATCGATAAAACCTATACTTAAACCTCCTAACCCCTCAAACATTTTTTACTCTTAGCTGTATGTTCTCATTTTTTTGCTAAGAATTTTTAAATTTCCTGACGCCTTCAATTTTCCGGCTTGCGCCTGCAAAAATCCCAGACGAAAATACGAATATTGAATATTTTGACATTCACAGCAGAAAATGAGCCAATTTTTAACAATTAAAACACAATTTTTTGAAGTTTTGTTTTATTATTTTTTTCCGGAATAGTCAAAAAAATATTGGAAGTTCAAAAAGATAGTTAATTTTCTGTGTTAGCATTATTTTTGATACAAATATTAACACGGACAATTGTTCTTTTATGTCGTGGTATGGACGTACTAACCCGAGATACTATCAAACGATTGACACTATAATTTAGTCATATTCAACGGAAATATGAAAA
>JASAMX010010714.1:0-17962 GCA_030248175.1 Microlaimidae sp. YZB2_3 | reverse complement strand
CATTTAAAACAAAAAATCGAGCAAATAAGTTTTACTATTGAATTATGATTTTTTGCTTTATTATTTTTTTAAATGGTCTTAACACGTTATTTATTATCATAAAAAATGTATTACTTTTTGTTGAATAAACATCAGCGTTTGGCTTATAGGCAAATAATCTAGCTTACCTCGATAATTGCAATATTGAATTGACTATTTGAATACAAAACCATTGAAAATTTTTAACGAAAGCGATTTAAAAACAAAGATTAAGACCTGTATTTTTATAATTTAATTATCAAATTACTCAATTTGGAACCCAAACGCCGATTCTTTAAGAGATAAAGTTGATTTATTTTTGCAAATTTTGTAAAACGGTGGAATTAAAAAAAATCGGCGTTCTTATTTGTTTAAAAAAAACATGTCATAACCCCACAATTTTAATTGGTCCGCTCATGTCTGCATACTAATTTAGGAGAGTAGCCAGATATAATTTAATCATAATTTTCTTAATTTCACGTTTAAAAGCTTTTAATTAAAAAGCTTTAAAAAGAAAAGAAACAAAACATAAAAAGGCAATCGTTTGATAATAGGTAATTACTTATAAAGATATGGTAAAGATATGGTATTAAAAAATAAAAAAAAATGCATGAAATTGTGAGGATAAAATAATTTTTTACGCGATAGGTGCTTTTTTCACAAGACGTGTGCTCCTAGTTGGTTGACAAAGCTCTGTTTACGTAATAAAAAACAGTTTCTAATAGTGGGGCCCTTTTTTCATAAGCGGGTGCGTTTTTTCATAGTCTCTCAGCGTTTTTACACTAGTGGGGTCCTTTTTTCGCAGGTGCATGTGTTCTAGGGTGCGTTCTTTCCTTTTGACTTTTCCCGCCATGGGGCCCTTTTTTCATAGGCGGGTGCGTTTTTTCATAGTTTCTTGACGTTTTTACACTCATCGGGCCCTTTTTTCGCGGGTGCGTTTTAACTAGGGTGCTTTTTTTCCCATTCCCGAATCTAGTACGGTAGCAATTATGCAAATTTTATCCGCACATAGAGTACTATGTACCACCTAGGTACGACCTAGATGATACGTAGAATTTACCGCAGTAAATTTTACGCACTACAATGGTTAGACCAAATACCACCAAAAATATATTAGTATATATTAATGTATAGTATTATTTTTGATACCACCACCATCAAACGAAACTGTCACCGCGGTGATAAGAAGGTTTGCCCGTGGTAACCGGGCAAAAAGCAATTCCGTGAACGAGTAAACAGAATATATTTTTCGTCATAGGAAGAATCGATTTATAAAAAAGTGTGAATTGTATAAAACTTTATACTCTTAATTAAAGTTTTTGTATTTTCTTAAAGAAGAAACACTTTAAAATTAAATTTGTCTGCAACATTACATTAGTTTTTTAATATATTTTATCTCGCTATATTCAGACATAAATTACATAGCTACCTATTTCTGATTACACTAAATAGTTTGTTTTATTATTTTGCGTTTGCTTTTTGCATTATTGAGGCATAGCATTTGTACCGCTGATTTTTACATAACTTTAATATCTGGTATATAGCGTCAAAATACGAATCCATGTTTACAAAAAAGATAAAAATGTGTGTGACAACCCATATTTGAAGGCGAGATAAGCCAGATTGATTTTGAACACTAAAAAAAAAAAGAAAATCCAAGTAATGGGAGTCGAACCCAGGTTTTCTTTCCTTGAATTCTAGCCTTGTAGTTTTCATACGGCGCCTTATACCACTGCACGACGCCAGTGTAGCGAAATCCCCCCCTTTTTTTCCCCAGAAAGTCTATCCCGCTAAAACATCGGTTAACTCTCACCCCTCAGTAAATTTTCCCCCGGAAAAACTATCCCGCTTCAAAACCGCGGGATATTTATTTCCCCTCTTTTTTATATTTTGTTTGTTTGTTATGAATTTTAGCTTGATTTTACGGTTTTTCTTAGACTGCTTAAGGAAACTAACGTTAATAATGGTTAAGGTTGTTCATGGGTTTTATCCGGCATTGGTTGTTTATCTTACAAAGCTTCACTAATCAGCGTTGAAATGAGCTGTTTGTTGTAATTACTAATTATACTTTCACGTAAAGGAAAACATAAGCGGTTTGACTAAGAAAATGATTATCTTTGTGCTGTAGTTGCATTGCATAAATGACCCCTTTTTGTTTATAATTAAAATGTTTTTTAAAAGCATCATTAATCATAGTGAACCTGAATCAAACAGGAAAAGGGCGAGGGCAAAGAAGCAAACAAAAATAGTAATCCGTTATGATTTTAAATCCGTTTAAAACGAAGTGATTTTTATTTACATTAAAACAGTATGTAAACATGTGCAACATTTGTTATATTGCAATATTAATTTGATTATTTCTTTTGTTAGACTTGTTTTATTAAGATTGATTTGGGTCGTTGGATCTGAGAGTATTTGGAGGCGATCAGTTTAACTAGAAATTTTTTGGCCGCTGCAATTAAATCTAAATTTTGAAGTAATCCTACACTAAGCTATAAAATAAAGTTAAACATGTATATAATAAACCAGCAAATTTCAAAATTTAATATTCTAAATTTGCTTGCTACTGTAGTTTTTACGACTTCATTGCAACGTTTGTTTTTGTCACAAAAACTCCAAAGGCATGCCAAATTGAAAATGAAAGATACCGCAAAGAACATAGCATGTTTTTTGTATTTTGGCGTTTTTTTTTAATTGTAGATAAAAACAATTGACTTTGGAAGTCTTTCAAACAATATAGCGAAAAAAATTGATTGTATAATAAGTAGATTTACTCCATTTCTCCGGCAAAGTGCGGGTAGGCGTAGGGACACAGATCAATATCCTGAGATTAATTAAGTATTATCTTAATTTATTTAATTTTTTCGGAAATTTTTTGAACCTAAGTTTATTTTAATTTAGTTTAAAAAAGTGCCCAAAAAACCTCTAGCTTTTATGATAGATTCTTACTTTCTATCTTAATCATGTTTTATAAAAATTGAAAAAGCAACAGCACCAACAAGCAAATAACAGTTTTTTATTGTTTTTTGTGTTTATTTAAAAATGTTTATTATCGAGATTTTTAATAAAAAGACAAACCTAAAAGTGCGTTTTATAAAACGTGTTCTGGGTACTTTTATAAATGTAAAGAGATGATAATAATAGAATTAAAATCCAACTTAAACCGAAAATGCTTAAAAAAACTAAATAAAATTCTAGATGATATTAATCGCTTTAGACACAATAAAATTCTTAATATTAAAATGATAAAACAAAATTCATAATGATAAAATTAAATTTTTTTACAAAATTTTAACCGAGAACAAAAATATTCTACGGTTTTAAAAAATACAATTTCTTTTTGATTATAATTTTTATTTGAAATTCACAGTTACTACGCGATTAAACAATAAAAACAGCGCAATAAACGATATGCTATAAGCCCCTACTATCAAAGCCAATCAATTATTAGTTGCCATGAACATCCTATTTATTTACAATTCATTTAAAATTGAAACATACATTTGCAAGTTACTTAACAAGAAAAAAAATTTGACTATTTAAAAAAAATCCTTTTTAACTTATTAATTTCTAAAAGAAGGGTACCAAACTACTGATATTGAATTTATGTTTAGTTTTTTTGATGTTGCTATAAGTTTATGTGTAGGATTTTTAAGTTATTCACTATGGCCAAAACCCTCCCATTTAAACGGAAGTTGTTTAATGTTAAATCTCTTCACAGAGTTATGAATTTATAGAATCACTTTTAGCCAATTAGCGATTCAGAAAAAAGAAGATCTCTCATTCATCGGAGATCAATTTTTTTTCTAAGCACTAATTGGCTAGAACAGCTCCATTCCCACAGTGCAAAACATATATGACGTGATCACGAATACTATACATTCTAAGGGTCCTTAAAATCCTGGCGTGATTTTTACAAATAAATTTTATGCAACGCTATTAACGTTTTAAAATATTAGTTAATCTTTGAATAATTACCGAAATAAGGTGTAAATGCCTTTTTAAATTACAAAAAATTAAATAATTTGAAAGTTGAGTAAAAACTTGACACAGAACTCAAACCATCCAAAAACGCAATTTACAAATATTTTATGAAACTTATAGACTTACTAGTGTTGTAAAAGTTACTTTTACTTTTACCCCAAGTAATAAAAGTATTGGATTTTCGATAACTTTTACTTTTACTCGACTTTTGAAATTTCAATTTCTTTTACTAAATACTTTTACTTTTACTCTTACTCGGACTTTCCACTGCAAATACTTAAATTAATTTAAAAATTTTAAGTAATTTCAATGGGTAGATTCCCTATGAGCTTGTTGTAAAGTGAATGGCAGAAGATAATTTTTTAAGCCGCTCACACGCTAAAACCATTTATTTTGACTAAAAAAGTTAGGAAAATGACAATTTATACATAAAATAAGCAAAAAATTTAGAACGGAGCTATGGAGCTCCAAAAACCGGTGTTTTTCTCCGTTTCAAAATTACTTTTATTTTACTTTTAATCTCATTTTTTACTTTAAAAAATTCGTCTTACTTTTACTTTTTACGTTACACTTAAAATAAAATTTTGACCATTACTTTTACTTTACTTAAATTAAAAAATCACAAATTACTTTTACTCTTACTTTACTTAATTTTTTTTAATTACTTTTACTTTTACTTAAAATAAATAAAACTGTAATGTTGGGCAATTTCCTCAGAAAAACTTTTTATTACTTGACGTTTCGAAACCACGACGGGTTTCTTCTTCAGAAGAATGGTTAATCAATACTTTTTACAACACTAAGACTTACCCACCAAACCGATCGGCCAAACCAAACAAACGTATTTTTTCCAATTTGAATTCGCGTCCGCAAATTTAAATCGGAAATTAGGAAGTAATGTATTCTTGCATAAATAGTTCAAGTCTGTTTTTAAATCCAGCGTGCTCAGAAATTTTGTGTTCAAATTATTTATCAAAACGTATAATATTGTTTTGTATTGTATTTTGTTTTGTATTGTATTTTGTTTTGTAGTTACAGTCAGTCATTCATTTATTATTTATATTTCAATCTTTAAAATTTTTGTAATATTGATTTTTGTTTAAAGTAAACCATGGTTAAACACTAAAATTAAGTACACAACTGTTGTGTTCGTGAATTCCATATATTTTTACGAATAAAGTGAGGGAAATTAAAATCCAAAATTATATCTAAAAATGAAACTTTTTAGCAAATGCTGTAGTAGAAAATTGATATTATAATTATGAAAATATTTGTTTATACAGTTTTTTTGAAAATAAAAAAGTTGTGGTAGGTTGGTAGATTGTTATTTAACTTTCTTACTTAAAAAACATAGAGCTAGATGACGCAAAAAAAGAAACATTGTAAAACTGTTGTAAAAATATCGATTTTAAAATTTCTTAAGTAAGACTAAAAATGTCTTAAAAATTTTTAAGTATATATAAAATTTAAAAAACAAGCCTTATTTTTTTATAAAACTAAAAGCAAAAGTGTAAGAAAAAAACTTTCAAAAATTTGGCCAGAAACTCTAATATTATCGTTTGTCCTAAATTTTTATTGTGGTAACTAACTTTAATTTTAATTTTAACACTAAGGTTTAAACTTTTGTATAATATTATTTATAAATAGACGTAATTTTATGTGAGTATATGTCTGTTTGTTTGTTTTTGTTCCACATCTCAGCTGCAACGTAACCGGAGAAACATAATTAAGAAGTATGATTGAAAATCTTGTATTCATTTGACGTTATAACAAACTTTTTTAATAAAGTTTAAACAGTAAAAATTGAGCTAATGCAAACACCAATATTCAACGTCAAATATGGTTTAATTCCGGATTGTAGCGCAGAAGTTTTAGTTTTTTTTTTAAACTTGCGTCTTTTCAGCCGACTGTGCAAACATGATTTTTATTAGTCGAAGTGAAATGTCAGTTTTTTTAAGCGAAAAACTTCGAATAATTTTTAAGCCTGAAATCTTTCTACTCTTTCTGATTATTTAGGTAAAAATGCATGTTAAACGCAGAAAAAAGGACGTACCTTTGCCCAATACTAAAATTTTCGTCTTCACTGCTGTTTTCTTTTCCGTCTCGTTGGCCCCTTATACACAATACGTCAGACGCCGTAATAATCACAAATTAAATTTTAAATTAACATATAATCATTTCAAGATTTAAATTTAAACTAAGTAAGTAAAAAATATATTTTTCACACTTCTTTTCGTTGTTGTTATAAAGACTTTTTAAGTTTTTACATGTAAGATTTTTTTATTTTTTTTATTTTTTGTTTTATTGATTTAAAATATAAATAACATTCAAATTTCATTAAAATATTTTGCTTCAAAAATTTTGAGTTTTTATTCAGAATAAACAAAACAAAATAATTATAAATTCAAAAATTAATAATTACAGCTGATGAAGAGTATAGGGTATAGGGTTATATAGGGTTATATAGGGTATAGGGTTTTACCATGCCGCTTCAATTTCCACAGAAAATATTGTTTATTTTCTCGAAGCAAAATTTTTTTTTAAATTTTAGCTCAATTTTAACATGATACATTTTTTATGATCTGCTTATGAAGATTGTCAAAAATGTATAAAGTAACCAAACATGAAGGTCTTTATCCCTAAAGAATTTTTTGCTTTCAAGGTATAGGGTTTTACTTCAAGTTTGTTTTGAGACCATTTCATAGTGGTTCATGGAAAACCCGCTGAAAGCATGAACTACTATTATAGTAGAGTTAGTTAGGTTAGAAAGATGAAAACTTTTTCTTTTACTTGTTTGTTGTGGAAGTGGAGTTTACGGAGCAGAGTGGTTTTCTTGTTGCCTGACCGTCCGAGATTTTCAGTGCAATAATATTTGTCTTTTACGTTTTTGGTATTTTTTTGATTTTTGAAAAATATTTGAAAAAACAAACACTAACAAAAATTCATGCACAGTTGTGTGTAGCATAAATTAAGTAAGATTTTTTTGATAATGTTTTTTTGGTTATTTTTATGTTTGTATTTTGTATTCTCGTGTTGGTTTAATACTGTCCAACACGCAGTAACTCGTGCGGCCCGGACAGTATTAGACTTGTGAGTATATATGAAGTGAAATTAAGTCAATAAATGGCTATTATAATAGCTTCCTCTCCATTTTAACTCGCCGAATTAAAATGGCTACTATGCCATTATAGTGGAGAGTGTCATTTAAATGGAGAGGCTCATTATAATGGCCTACGTTTTCGCACTTTTTTATGTAGGAGTTGCACATTTTTCGGTATATTATATATTTTTGCTAGTAGTAGGGACTAATAATATTAATTCGATCGGCAGGCATTTTTTAAATTGTCGTTTTTTGGAGTTATGACCTTCGAAAATGGCGTTTTTTCGTATGAAAATATGTATAAAATTCTTTCTCTTTCTTTCTCTTTTATACTCTAAATCGTACCCGTAGACTTGATTTTTGTGGTTATTTTTGAGATTTGAGCTTTTTATTAAGAGTTATGAGCCGATTTATACCCCAAAAATGACCTTTTTTGGAATGTATAATTTATGTTATAAAGGAAATTTTTTTTCTTAAGCCTTTAATCAAACTAATATTATTTTTTTGTATTACCAAGTGTCTGGCAGTTATAAACATACTTTTATTTTTTTTGATGGTAGCTATCATGAAAATGCCCCCCGCTTTATTGGAGGATTTGTTCCCGTTTTATTGCCCCCCGCCCCGCCAAAAAAAGGACCCTAAAATTATGGCGCCATTTTTGACCTATGATCATAGGTGAGCACGGTTGGGGAAGCTAGGGGGGTGGTTACCCGGGGTAAATCGAATTTTGAATTCTAGGAGGGGGGTCGCAGGGGGGTCCGGACCCCCCCTAGCTTTTTAGGGGGGTCGACCCTGAGTGCGAAATTTTGAAATCTAGAAGGGGGTCAGGTGGGGTCCGGTGTCCAAAGCAAAACAGTTTTAAACCATAATAACTTTAATAATTGTTCTTTTTATAGGATAATACTACATTTTATTGAATAAAAAGCCATATTCATGTATAAAAAGGGTGTAAAAGCATGAATATGTGATGAAAATTCACGTTTTTGGAAGAAAATTTAGTATAAAAAAGGTACCTAAAATTTTCCCGAGGGGGGAGGGGGGGGGGGGGTCAGATTTCAAAATCTAGAGGGGCGTCAGGGGTAAAAAATTCGGAAATTTGGGGGGAGGAGGGGGGCCTAGATTTTCGTCTAGGGGGGCCCCCCGAAATTTCGAGGCTAGGGGGGGTGGACCCCACCCTGCTCCCCCCTTTCTCACCTATGCCTATGATGACGCCATCATCGCGAATTTTTTGCAGTTTTTTTAGCCTATTTCATTTCAATGTATGTTAAGCCATTTTAGACCTATTTTTACCTTATTTTCGCTTTTTTGTCCCTTTTCCCCTTTTCTTTTTTTTCTCTTTTTTCTCCTTTTTTTTTCTTATTTTTTCTTTCTTCCCTGCTTGCCCCCTCGTTTTATTGCTCTCCTCCCGTTTCAAAAAAATTGCCCCCCCCCCCCCAATAAAACAGGGAGGGGGGGGGGCAGTGCACGGGTCTGTACACAGCATTTTATTATTTTAATCATTAAATATTTTTTATTGCAGGATTGTTTGTTCAAGACCATCTGAATGTAGTAAATTTAAATTTGCAAACATTTTGCAACTAAACTGAAATAAAAAGTCTGCAAAATTTTATCTTTAAATCATCAATTCCGACAGATTACAAGGAAACTTATTAATATAAATTTTGTAAAAACTCACCGGAATATAATATTATTCAAAAGTTCAGCACCCAGAAATAAAACTCCTTCCTGTTTGATACGTCTTCAACAGAAAATGCAAAACGGGTTCGCTTGTCCATCCGAGCCCAAACCCACATCCAGTGCTCACATAAACGGTGCTGCACATTGCAACGGTGTCGCCTGTAATGGTGGTGGAAATGATATCAAAAATCATGAAAACTGGAATGGTACGTCCAGTACTGACCCCACTGCTGATAAACATCGTTTCGAGCAGGAGAGTAGCGAAATGAAGTACATTCTTATCACCGGTGGTGTTATAAGTGGCGTTGGAAAAGGAATTATAGCCAGCAGTCTCGGGGTGATTCTAAAGGCACACGGGTTTCGAGTTGCTCCGATAAAAATTGACCCCTATATCAATATCGACGCCGGAACGTTTTCTCCATATGAACATGGTAATATTTTTTAAGTCTTTAGTAGTTTAAATTTAGGCAATAAAAATTTACTTAATTCTATTTTCCCTTACATTTTCTTATTTCACTTTCCATACTGTAATGTTACGTAAATATAAGAATAAAAATTATGAAAAAATTATTATTTTTGATAAATTAGTTGAAGAAAATTTTAGACGCAGGCTTAGAAGAAGAAAAATTTCGAAGCAAAAAATCGCGCAATGATTTAAATGTCTGTTAAAGTAGCTGAGTTTAATTTTCTGCGCGCTTTAAAAAATAAACAAAAAATATCTGACCTTACTGAAGCGCTGCATTTTGATCTTACTGAGCGTTAGATTATGTCATACAGGCCACACACATTGCTTAGAACACACGCGCATTTTTTCAGTTGTTTGTTTGTTACCACCAGTTTTGCTGATAAGTTTTATCAAACATAAATTTTAATTTTAGGTAGCGATATTCAAAGTAGATTTTATTATTTTAGGTCAACAAACATAGTATATAGTAATTTCTTTCGTCCAAAAAACGCTGCAAATTGACAAAAGGCAGACCTGTGCACTGCCCCCCCCGGGGTTTAAATGGGGGGAACAATTCCAAAACGGGGGGAACTTTTTTGAAACGGGGGGTGCAATAAAACGGCGGAGGGCAAGCAGGGGGAAAGAAAAAAAAAGAGAAAAAAAGAGGGGAAAAGAGAAAAAAAGGACAAAAAAGCGAAAATAAGGTAAAAATAGGTCTGAAATGGCTTAAAATACATTGAAATAACTTAAAAACTGGAAAAAAATTGCGATGATGGCGTTATCTTAGGTCAAAAATGGCGTCATAATTTTAGGGTACTTTTTCATTTTTTTGCGGGGGGGGCAATACACGGGGGGGGGGGCAAATCCTCCAATAAAACGGAGGGGGCATTTCCAGACCGTGCACAGGTCTGGAAAGGTATAATGCATCAGTGCCTTTTTAAAGATTTTTTTCAGTTGTTTGTTTGTTACTACCAGTTTTGCTGATAAGTTTTATCAAACATTAATTGTACTTAATAAATTTTAATTTTAGGTAGCGGTATTCAAAGTAGATTTTATTATTTTGGGTCAACAAATATAGTATATAGTAATTTTTTTCGTCCAAAAAACGCTGCAAATTGACGAAAGGTATATTGCGTCAGTGCTTGAACTCCGTGTTTCGCTTCCGATCTGCTTGAACTTTAACACTGAGAAGCGGTGGGGCGAAACACCTTTTGTAAGTCTGTTCTGCAGCAGAAAGAATCCCAAAAGGTTGTTGTTGTTGTTGAATAACCTGAAACTTATCTTCCCTATGCAGATTATGCAAAGAGCAGGCGCTAAGACAAGCCAGGAGGGGCGAAAATGTTTCACCCCTATGGTTAAGACTCTTCGTCCAACATTAATAACGATGTTGGCAACCTTTACCGCTAGAGTGTTCACTACATGCAGTGTTCACCCATTCTGAGGTCTTTGTCTAAAGAATTTTTGAGTCGCGCCTAATATTGATCTTACTATTTAACGTCGTATATGGTCAGTATAGGTGTGCCTGCAAGGCCAGTGCTACAAACTCCACACACAATAATAGAGCTGTATTTGTCCACTGGTTTGCTAGATGGAAAACTGCCATGTGTGGCCGACGTACAACAACAAACACTCTAGCCATGCCACGCTGGACACATTTCTATAAAAGAAAAGATCCAGCAACCAGGTTTAGGTGGCAGTGGAACCCGTAGGCCCGTTAGGTGCTGCCCGAAGGACAGCACAGTCCTGGTGGCTCAATGGAACATCCCAAAGGTTAAAGAGCGCACCGGCTATTTAAACGCTCCGCCTCTTAAATGAGCATGTTCTTATTTTTTCTATGTGCGTATTTATATTTTTTATTGTTTTTAATAAGTTTTGTAAAAAATAAGTTAAGAAAGCTTTTAAAAAATATAGGTAACAGGTAAGTGAACTAAAAAAAACACACTTTTTGGCACCGCCCTCAAAAAATTTATTAAAGCGTTTAGCTTATTCAAAATAGGTCTACATGTTTTCTGAGGCGCTTTTTTAGCTCCTGATAACCTTTTTTCATAAATATATCCTAATAAATGAGAAAATTAGAAAAAAAAGTTTTTCTAAAAAAAAACAATTCGAAAATCGGCTCTAAAACACTTAATTCTTAGCTTTTTTAATAAAAACAACATTTTCAAGCTCTCCAAGTACGTTTTTGTATATAACTACTTTAAATTTCATGGTTTTTTAATAACACACAGAAAAAAAGTTAAAAAAAAATCGTTTTTTTTACTTCCAAATTTGAAAAAAAAATTAGTGATAGATAATTTAAAATTTTAGGCGTTTTTCTGTAAAAATTTCAGTTTTATTGGAAACACAAGTTTTTACCCCAGAATAGTTAATTTTGGATTTATTAAAATTTTTACATTGAGAGAAAAAAAAGCTCAAAAATATCATTTCCACTTTTTTGTCTATAATTGTATTTTTTTTAGTCCTTTTTGGAGCTACAAAAACTGTTCTTATTAAATCTACGCACTTTTTTACCCCAGAAAAGCAGTTTGGAAAAATATTTTTTAGTTTATTGATTTTATTGAAATTTTAATCGTTTGACATTTAATAATAAGCAAAAAAACATGAATTTTGAAATCTTGATACAAAAATCATAACAATTATCTTCTCTGGTTTTAAATTTGGGAATTATTTTTAACAAAACCGCACAATCATTTAAGCAAATAAAAACAGTAATAAAATTGCAGACCTGTGCATGGTCTGGAAATGCCCCCCTCGCTATATTGAAAAATTTGGCCGCCCCCCCCCCCCGCCCCACCCCCGCCCCGACCCCCGTCAAAAAATTAAAAAGTGCCCTAAAAACATGACGCCATTTTTGACATATGATGCCGCCATCATCGTGATTTTTTTTTGCAGTTTTTAGCCTATGCATAGCCTATTTCAATCAGGGACGTAGCCAGAGGGGGCGGCCGCCCCGCCCCCGAAACGATCGGACAGGAGGAAAAATAAGGATAGTGGTTGGGCGGGGGGGGCGGCCGCCCCCCCCGAAATGGTCGCCAGATAGTAAAATTTGGGGGTTTTCATATGCTAAAAATTCAAAATTTTCTAGCGCCTCGCTAATCGCTCGGCGCCAAACTTTAAAATAATTTTAGTACCCCAATGGACCCCCAAAAACCAAAAATTTGTTCCGCTTCGCTTCGCTCAGCGGTCACTTTCTATAGTATACATACATATATATCTCGTTATTTATGTTGCCTGATGCTAATGTTATTTTAAAGTTAGTACAATAATTTTTATAAGTAATAAGTACTACACGGAAAGCAAAACAAACAATCATATTGGTTGATTTATGTACCTCCCCCCTCCTAAATTTTCCTGCCACCTATAGCATTGGCTCGGATTTTTTTCATATAGGTAGGTACCCTAGAAAACATGGAGCTGAGATGCTGCTCATGTGCTTTGGTTTAAAATGTGGGTTTAGCCAAGGGGTCTGAAACTGACGTCTCTAAATTCCTTTTTTTGTGAAATCCAGGCTCTGCCAATGTGTGTCCTGCTTTTTTAACGTTTTCAAAAATTAAGGGGGGGCTCCGCCCCCCCAAAATTTCCAAAATTTTCGAAATTTTTTTTTGTACTAAAATCCGCCCCCCCCCCAAAATGAAACTCTGGCTACGTCCCTGATCTTTCATTATTTATAATGGAATTTATTTTGGTAAAAATCTTTTTTTGGTTTTCTAAAACTAGGGAGCGAGCTCTAAACACACTTCAATTCCAATTATTCCAATTTGTTGAAAAATTTTTTGAAATTATTCCAATTTATTTGCTTAAAACGCCCCCAGAGAAAACTAAATAGGTATGAACGAGATGATAGGTGCTTATGTAATTTTTAACTAAGAAAACACGTTTTTACCGCTAAAAACATTAGATAATAAGTTATTAGGCCAAAAACAGTGTATTATACAGCTTTATCTACGTTTATCCCTGCTTTTTTAACGTTTTCAAAAATTAAGGGGGCCCCATTTTTTTTTGTACTAAAATCCGCCCCCCCCCCAAAATGAAACTCTGGCTACGTCCCTGATTTCAATGTATTTTAAGCCATTTTAGACCTATTTTTACCTTATTTTAGCTTTTTTGTCCCTTTTTTTCCTTTTCCCTTCTTTTTTTCTTCTTTTATTTTTTTTGTCTTTAAAATTTAAATTTTAAATTTTAAATTTTTTTCTTTATATATAAATTCAGAAACGTTTCTGTGGCAGTTTGTATAGATTTTTTTACTTTTCAAATATTGAGTTATAAAAATTTAATACAAATCTTAGTGCATTCTAAAATCAGAAATTAAACAATATAAAAAAATTTTATAATATTTATTTACATAGATGTTGTTGGTCAGGTCCGCTAGGGGGTTCCACCCTCGGGTGTAAGGCCAAAATTTTTGGTACAGGGGGGTCCAGACCCCCCTGGTTTTTTAGGGAGGGTCGCCCCCGGGTGCGAGATTTCAAATTTGGGGGGGGGTCAGGGCAGGGGTGTTTGATTTTTTAGCAAAGTTTTTTTATATCAATAATTTAAGTGTTTTTAGGTCTAATAATGAATTTTATATACTAAAACAGCCTATTTAGGCCTAAAAAATGTATTTAAACATTGCTAACTAAAAAACAGTGTTTTTGACAGTAAATAAAAAATTATACTTCCAAGTTGGTCGGGGAGGGGGGAGGGAGGGGGGTCAGCCTCGCTAGTGGGGGGTTAGGCCGGACCGCTCTCGAGCTTTGGGGGGAGAAGGGGGGCCCTGAGTTTTTTCTAGGAGGGGTCCAAAATTTTGGCTCTAGGGGGGGGGGGTGCACCCCTCTGTCCCCCCCAAAAACACCTATGTTTATTTATGGTCAGATTTACGGGAAGGTCAGATTTATATATATATATATAAATCTCAACCTTCAAGTCTGACCATAAATAAACATAGGTTTGGGGGCTAGAGCCAAATTTTCAAACCCCTCCTGTACTTGCCAAAGCTCAAGCGCCCACTAGCGAGGCTCCCCCTACCGACAACTCAAAAATTATATTTTTTATTTTACTGTAGAAAACACGGGTTTGGTTAAAAACAGTGTTTGATATTTTAGGCCTAAATAGGTGTTAAATTGTGAAATTCAATATTAAACCTCTTAAATTATTAGTTTAAAAAAATTTTGCTAAAAAATTTAAAGCCCCAACCCCCCTAAAATTTAAAACTCGCACCCCGAGTTTGACCCCCCCCCCCTCAAAAAAACCACGAGACCCGACCCCCCTGACCCCCCCCCCCTAAAAAATTTTGAGTCTACCCGCCCGGGGGTGGACCCCCCCTAGCGGACCCGACCAAAAACACTATGTAAATAAATATTATAAAATTTTTTTATATTGATTAATTTCTGATTTTAGAATGCACTAAGATTTGTATTAATATTTTTATAGTTGATTATTTGAAAAGTAAAAAAATCTATACAAACTGCCACAGAAACGTTTTTAAATTTATATATAAAGAAAAAAAATTTAAAATTTAAAGATTTAAATTTTCAGCAAGAAAAATGAAAGAAAGAAGAAAAAGAAGGGAAAAAGGAAAAAAAGGAACAAAAAAGCTAAAATAAGGTAAAAATCGGTTCTAAAATGGCTTAAAATACATAAAAATCAGGACATAGCCAGAGTTTCATTTTGGGGGGGGGCGGATTTTGAGTTTACAAAAAATGGGGCCCCCCTAATTTTTGAAAACGTTAAAAAAGCAGGGATAAACGTAGATAAAGTACCACTGTTTTTGGCCTAATAACTTATTATCTAATGTTTTTAGTTTTAAGTTAAAAAGTGCTACTTAAAAAAATTACGCGTGACACACACATTTTCATACCTATTTTAAGTTCCCCCTATACTTTAAATAATACAAAATAATTTCAAAAAATTTTTTTTCGACGAATTGGAAAATTAAAAGTGTGTTTAGAATACACTGCTAGTTTTGACCAAAAAATTTTGCCAAAAAATAAATTCCAGTTGAAAGAACATAGCCAGACGACAAGGCGAGTTTTGAGTACAAAATTTCGAAATTTTGGAAGACGAGACCCCCCTAATTTTTGGAAATTAAGAGCAGGAAATTTGGCGGAGCCCTGGATTTCACAAAAAAAGGGAGAACATTGCTCCTTGCCACATTAAACCAAAAAGCGCGCATCCAAGCAGCATCTCAGCTCCATGTTTTCTAGGTACCCTATCTGAAAAAAAAATCCGAGCCAATGTATAGGTGGCAGGAAATTTAGGAGGGGAGGTACATAAATCAACCAATATGATTGTTTGTTTTGTTCGTGTCGTACTTATTACTTATAAAAATTATTGTACTAACTTTAAAATAACATTAGCATCGGGCAACATAAATAACGAGATATATATGTATGTATACTATAGAAAGTGACCGCTGAGCGAAGCGAAGCGGAACAATTTTTGGTTTTTGGGGTCATTGGGGTACTAAAAATTATTTTTTAACTAGCGACGCGAAATTTTTAGCATCCTGGTCTGGCGACCATTCGGGGGGGGCGGCCGCCCCCCCCCCCGCCCAACCACTCTATTTTTCCTCCCTGTCCGATCGTTTCGGGGGGGGGGGGCGGCCGCCCCTAGATGAAAATAGGCTATGCGCATAGGCTAAAAACTGCAAAAAAAAATCACGATGATGGCGGGATCATTGTGTCAAAAATGGGCATTATGTTTTGGGCACTTTTTAATTTTTTGACGGGGGGGGGGGGGCAAATTTTTCAATAGCGAGGGGGCATTTCCAGACCATGCGCAGTTATACAATTTATTACTGTTTTTATTTGCTTAAATGATTGTGCGGTTTTGTTAAAAATAATTCCCAAATTTAAAACCGAGGATCATTGTTATGATTTTTGTATAGATTTCAAAATTCATGTTTTTTTGCTTATTATTAAATGTCAAACGATTAAAATTTCAATAAAATCAATAATTTTCAAAAAATATTTTTCCGAAGATTGCTTTTCTGGGTTGATACGTAGTAATGAGAACAGTTTTTGTAGCTCCAAAAAGGACTAAAAAAATACAATTCCATAGACAAAAAAGTGGAAATATTTTGAGCTTTTTTTCTCTCAATGTAAAAATTTTCATAAAGGAGAATTTTGTTTTCTGGGGTAAAAACTTGTGTTTCCAATAAAACTGAAAATTTTACAGAAAAACGCCTCATATTCTATCACTAATTTTTCAATTTGGAAGTAAAAAAAACGATTTTTTTTTAATATGTATTAAAAAACCAGTGAAATTTCAAAGTATAGTTATATACAAAAACGTTTTAAAACTTGGAGACATTGTTTTTTATTAAAAAAAGCTAAGAATTAAGTGTTTTTGAGCCGATTTTTCAAATTGTTTTTTTTTAGAAAAAACTTTTTTTCTAATTTTTCTCATTTATTAGGGATATATTTATGAAAAAAGGTTATCAGAAGGAGAGCGCCTCAGGAGAATATCAGACCTATTTTGAATAAGCTAAACGCTTTAATAAATTTTTTTGAGGGCCGGTGCCAAAAAATATGTTTTTAAGAAAATTTGGCTTTTTCCTATATTTTTTAAAAGCTTTCTTAACTTATTTTTTACAAAACTTATTCAACAAAATTGTAGAGGGTTATAAATATGGACACCGTAAAATCAAGACATGCTCATTTAAGAGGCGGAGCGTTTGGCCGGTGCGCTCTTAACCTTTCGGGATGTTCCGTAGAGCCGCCCAGGACTGTGCTCCTTTCGGGCGGGGCCTAACGGGCCTACGGTCCCAGCTCCACCCCTAAACCTGGTTGCTGGATCTTTTCTTTTATGAAATGTGTCCACGTGTGACATGGCTAGAGTGTTTGTTGTTGTCGTGCGGCCAAATGGCAGTTTTCGTGTCCACAAACCGAGTGGACAAATACAGCTCTATTATTGTGTGTGGAGTGTGGCGCCTACAGCACACCTATACTGACCAAAAAAGTCAAGCGTTAAATGGTGGGGTGGAGATGTAAGGCGCGGACCGAGATTCTTTAAACAAACCTCAGATGGGTGGAAGCTGCATGGCTCTGCACATTTATTGGTTAGTTAATGTTGACCCATTAGGTAAAACATTTTTCGGCCCCTTGCTGTAGCGCCTCCTCTTTTCGTGGGGTGTGCAGTAATAGGAAGATAAGTTTAGGTCATTATTTGGGACAGACAACAACAAGAGCCAACCTGGGATTTTTTATCTACAGACATTACAAAAATATTGTCAGTGTTAAAGTTCGGCAGGAAAACAAAAGCGAAACACGTGTACCCTTTCGTCAATTTGCAGTTTTTTGGACGAAAAAAAGAGATTTACTATATACTATATTTGTTGACCCAAAATAATAAAATCTACTTTGAATACACTACCTAAATTTCAGAAATTTATTAAGTACATTAATGTTTGATAAAACTTATCAGCAAAATTCGTCGTAACAACGAACAACTGAAAAAAAATCTTTAAAGGCACTGAGAATTATACCTTTCCAGACCTGCTGCCGCGCAAAAATGCCTCGTTTTATTGGAGGGTACCCCCCCCCCCCCCCCGCGAAAAAATGAAAAAGCCTAAAATTATGACGCCATTTTTGACCTAATAACGCCATCCCATCAGTTTTTCCAGTTTTTAAGTTATTTCAATGTATTTTAACTCCAACCTATTTTTTATTTCGCTTTTTTGTCCTTTTTTCTCTTCCCTCTTTTCTCTTTTTTCTTTCCCTGCTTTGCCCTCGCCGTTTTATTGCACCCTTCAATCGACA
>JASAMX010010713.1:0-19837 GCA_030248175.1 Microlaimidae sp. YZB2_3 | reverse complement strand
TCCGAAAGGAAAAGGGAAAAAAGGGAGAAAAAAAGAGAAAATAAATAAAAATAGGTTTAAAATGGCTTAAAATGCATTGAAAGGAGGCTAAAAACAGCGAAAATTTCGCAATTATGGCGTCATAATAGGTAAAAAAAAATGGTGTCATAATTTTTGGGTACTTTTTCATTTTTTTTTTTCCGCGGGAGGGGAGAAAACGGGGGGCAATAAAACAAGGGAGGGGGGTAACTCCTCCAATAAAAAAGCGGGGGGCATTTTCAAACCGTGCACAGGTCTGAATGATTGCATTTTTTTGCAGATATGACTACCTGAACCGGGCCGTAAATCCGCCCTTCCAATTTGTATGAGGCGGAGGAATCGCGCCGCCTCCCAGTGGACCACGAGGACCTGTCCAGTTTCCAATTGGTATTTTCTCTGTGCCATCACATTTTGACCAAGGTAACCGTGGTGTTAATGTTTTGAAAATAGAAGGCTTAACAAATAATACAATATAATCAATCTTACAATTTGATCTCCCGTATTGTCGTGAGGCAAGAGAGGGTAGCGGAGTGGTTTCCGGACGTTCGTAGGAGTTGCATTCCCTAAATAATCAATAATTGCACAAAAAACTCGCAAAACTACATCATAAAATCAAAACTATAAACATTTTTTTCCAATAAAATTCTAAATTTCTGTTCCATCCACTTCTGAAGAAAAAAATGGGAATTTTTAAGATCGGTTACTATGAAAATATGAAACGGCGAACTTTCCATACAGGAAATTGAAGAGGTTCTCGTGGTTCACCGGCAGGGCGCCCACTGAGAACTGGTGTTTCTAATATGATGTGTTAAGCGTTACACCCATCTATCGCCCATATACTTGTCTTGTCTATCTTCAAATTTTATTTTCACTGGGCGTCCTATTTTAGAAAAATTAACAGAGCGGGAATCGTTACTTGGAAATAGGTAATAGCAGAACTTAAAAAAACAAAGAGCTCGTGGGCCACTTGGAAAGCGCCACCTGGGATATCACCTGGGATACCTAGGAACTAAAGACTACACCGTCACCCATTCCAATATTTACAACTTCAATTTATTAAGCCTTCTATTTTCAAAACATTAACACCACGGTTACCTTGGAAATAGGTGGCAGCAAATTTGCCGAACTGGAAACTGGACAGGTCCTCGTGGTCCACTGGGAGGCGGCGCGATTCCTCCGCCTCATCCCGATTCTGAAGGGCGGACTTACGGCCCGGGTCCAGGTCGTCGTATCTGCAAAAAAATGCAATCATTCAGACCTGTGCACGGTTTGAAAATGCCCCCCGCTTTATTGGAGGATTTACCCCCCTCCCTTGTTTTATTGCCCCCCCCGTTTTATTGCCCCTCCCGCGGAAAAATGAAAAAGTACCCAAAAATTATGACACCATTTTTTTTACCTATTATGACGCCATCATTGCGAAATTTTAGCAGTTTTTAGCCTATTTCAATGCATTTTAAGCCATTTTAAACCTATTTTTACTTTATTTTCTCTTTTTTTCTCCCTTTTTTCCCTTTTCCTTTCGTTTTTTTCTCTTTTTTTTCTTTCCCTCTGCTTGCCCTGCCCGTTTTATTGCCCTCCCCCGTTTCAAAAAAGTTGCCCCCCGCCCCTCCCCCGTTTTGGAATGGCCTCCCCAATAAAACCCCCCGACGGGCAGTGCACAGGTCTGATCATTGTTAGAGTAGAAATTAAAAAGGCGTGGGAATGGGAGCTATTAACACAGTAATGTTCTTTAGAGCTTCTAATTTAAACCTCAAGAGTTCATTATGGGTTCTCAGCTTTTTTCGTCCTGAGTAAGCTTCAGAACAAAGTTGGGCAAGGGGAACGTTTGAAGACAGTGATTATAGCCCTAAAAAATGCGCCAGTATAAAAATGCGGCATTTCGTGATACCCTTCGTAAAATTTTTTTGCATATCCCTTTCCCTAAAATTCCTGGAGGCTGCCAACTCATGCTCTAGAGCTCCGTTAGTTTTAAAAAACCGAGGCTCTGTTGCATGATTTTGGGAAAGGGTAAGAACATTTCTTGTGGAAAGAAAATTCTTTACAATATCTTTACAAAAGAAATTTGTAAAATAGGCCGCCAAACGTTAAAAATCTTAATTTAGTCCTCAAAAATTTAAATAAATCCATTTTCAATTTATTATCGATTGAGCGATTGAGGCAGAAATTGATTGTTGTTTTTTTTTGTATTGAAAAAAGACTTTAACCAGGGAAATAAAAAAAGAGTAACAAACTGTACAAATTTAAATAAAATAGGGGCTTATCAAAAAATTAAAATTTTTTTGATATAAAAATTACAAAAGCATAATAAATTAACAAAAATAAAGTAGACAATGAAATTATACAATTATATAAAAATTAGATAAAATTTTTAAAAAAACTTTATACCTGCCACCAGGTGGGCTTTGACTAGCTGAATCACTACCATTATCTGAGGGTAAAAATCCAAACATTTGCTCCACCTAGAACATACTTATAACATAATGTTAGAGTTTACGTAATTATTTTGTTATAAATATAGTAAGCCATTTCTTAATTAAAATTTAGCAGATTCTTCTATCTAAACCTTGGAACCTTTCTTTCAGATTATAAAAGGTTTTTTTTTACTTTTTATTTTTGGTAAGTAACCAAATTCCTTTGAAAACGTCCAAAATATTCCTGACCTTGAATGCTTAGTAGTCAAAAATAAATAAAGAATCAAACTACAATTTAATGATAATTATGCTCCGTAAAAAACAATGATCACAGCCTATAAGAGCAGCTTGAAGAGTAAAATGATTTTCTCTTTGGCGTCTGGAAAAATCGTAACCTATCATCAAAGTCACAAAAAACAGCGAGATACCCGCCTACCAGCTTAAAATTTTCAATTTTCTAAATATTGTAAGGCTTTTAGTAATTTAAGAAACAGCGATCTCAATCCACCATTAAATTGTAGTCGTACCCTGTCTCTGTGACAAAAAAGCTAAATTATCAGCTTACCAGCTTAGAATCGTCGATTTCCTCGTTGGCGTCGTGACCGTTCATTTGAACAGTGGAAGCTCTGTCGTACTCTTCCTCCTTTAGTACCATTTTCTTTTCACCGCGGGACCGTTTTCTTTGCACGTCTCTTCTCACCAGCATTCCTCGGCAGCGAGCCTATAATTAATTTTTACTCGTTTTTAAGCATAAAACACAATGCACTTAACATTATTATGTATTTCATGTTGTAAAATTTACACAAAAAATATTACTATTTTTTGCTTACCTTGACTGCCATTATTGAACGCTGATTACGTAAAAATATTACATTTAAATTTATGATTGCAATTCTTTTAATTTTAAATAAAAAACTAATATTTTTGCTCCCTCTAATCCTTCTTTTGATTTAGTAAATTCCCGTGACAATATTTTAAATACGCTAAGCAAGTTTAACAAAAGACTAGCCTTAGTTTTTAAAATTAAAAGCATATAAAAATTATTCGAAATAAAAAAGGAACCTGGTATTGAACCATGACTGCTCTGAGGCGCCTGTAGTGTAGTACCAACTGCCTTGATCTTATCACAGCTTGAAGTCGAGCAAATCCCATTTGAACCTGAAAAAGCGAGACTTTTTAAATTTCAAATAAAATTTTAGTAACTTAAACAAACAATAAAATACAAAATACTAACAAATTCAATAACAAAGCAATGTTTCAAAGTTGTTTAAAAAATGTATGTATCACATCACAAATAGAATACTATAAATTAATCAAGGTCGTAAAAAAACCATAAAACACCAAAACATAACAATTAAAGGCTTAATTACTAAAAGGATCATCACTTGTGATAGGTTTTAGAAGGTTTAATAAGACAGCCATGAGTTTTTGCTGAAATAATTAGTTTTTACGTACAAAACACAAACGAACGAACAAATAGACAAACGCACCATTTTAAATCGCTGGCGCTGAGCGTAGCCTCGCCAGTGCCTCTGAACCGTCACCGCAGCCAGTCGCATCTTCTGATAGCGCCGTCGCTGGCACCAACCTCGGACCGTCTTTTGTATGGTCACCACCCGTTTGGTCATCATCCGCTCACGTTGCTGTTCCAGATACAGATCTTGGGCGTCCTAAACGAGTCGTCTTTTATTATAAGAGACAAGAGATTGGAAGCACCTTTCCGAACTCCGGAACTTCAGCTCTAGATTTTGAGTTTATGTTTAACGTCCTATAATATTCGACATATATCTAAAATAGGCAGAAGCCTCGGAGCACCCCTTGAAACTCCTAAACTTTAACCCCTACTTTCTAGCTAATCCCCTGAATAATTAAGTGGTAAATACGAATAAAACAACACGAAACGTGAAATTCTTTTTTATTATCAAATTCAATTAAAATTTTTGGCGTTTAAAAACTAATTAGTATTTACTGAGCATTTCGTACAAATTTACGAATTTACAAATTTACAATTTTCGTACGTATTTGTGCCATTAAGATCTCAATTATTAAGCATACCTTTAGAAAAACTTTGGATTTGCCAAGTTGATAGTCGGTGTTGGGCCCTAGGACTTGCTGACATATTTTAGCCGCCGCCGCTTGACAGTCCACTTTGTGAGGCGGACCTAAATATTTTATAACCACATAAGTAGACCAGTGGCGTGCCCAGGATTTCATTTCGGGGGGAGAGCGGTCTGGGGGGAGGGAGTTATTTACTAACCCTAAAGGGGGGTCTCGGGAGCGGAAGCCCCCCAGATATGGGGGTCTGGGGGACGAGAGCCCCCAGCGGGGTCAAGGAGCAGAGCCTTTTGTCAGGTCCGGGGGGGGCAGAATGCCCCCCGGGGGAGAAAATTTTTAATTTAAGGTGCTAAAATACAATAAAAATTTTAATTCCAAATGATACTTATTACAAATTTTAAGGTTTTTTTATACCTATACATTTAAAACATGTGTTTAAACGTTAATAAAAGGATAATAAGGGTTTATAGTAGTTTTATTAAACATGTATGCCTTAACTACTGAACAGGATAATCGATTTGAAATTGAAAAACTAAGATAAATTGTCAATTTCAACTACCCGCGTAGCGGGAAAATTTTGGATTTTTGACTATTAATATGCTTTTGGAAGGCATCAGGAAAGTTTCTGTATTAATATTAAAGAAAAAAAATTTTCTCTCCCAAAATTTAAAAAACGTAAGGGTCCCCCCTTACGAAAAAATACGGCTTCGCCGGATTTCGGGGAGGGGGGGTGGCGGCCGCCCCCCGCCCCCCCTGGGCACGCCACTGAAGTAGACCACTGGAAAAATGATTAGTCCAAGATAGCGCAGTTCATTTTAAACGAATACAGATAAATTAGAAAAATCTGACTGCAAGTTATAATAGAAAATCCAGATGTTTCTTATTTCCATCAGATTTTCTATTTTACTAAGTTTAATTTGCTACACTATGATGCTCCATAAAACAAGAATTAAGATGATATTTATTGAAAAAAATCTGACGGTTAAACAATAAGAATTATATTATTGCATTTACAACTTCTCAATTTATCTGCATAGCGTTATTTAGTTATCAAAAAGTGTCCACAACTCCAAGCCCCAATAAGGCGAGCTCTTAAAACAAAAAGCAATTAAATTAGAAATATTTTTCAATAAAAGTAAAGAAAAATAACCTGTAATTTCCATTATCAATACTTCGCTAACACCTACGCTAAAGTTACACCATCACCCATTAAATTTATATTTCACTAATCTTTATGAGGCTTTTAATACATCATAACAACGGAATTTTTATAAAAAAACACGTCATATTCATACCCTTTTTTTCTCAGTGTTTTTTAGTGATTTTAATAATCGTTTTATAAATTAATAAAACATACCAACGCCGTTCACGAGTAATCGATATCTGAACACAAAACTGGGATAATCGTGGCGAATCGGGTACCCGGCTTTTCGAATTCTGATCGTTTCCATCATACCGCTGTACCTCAGTTGCTTACAACAAAGATCTCGATCGAAAACCTACGGAACGAAAAATTTTGATTATTGTCTGCCAAATTTTACTTTTATAGTTAGTTTTAAAATTATTTTTAAAAAAACTACTAAGTTTTATTTTATGTCATGACAAAAAAAATTAAAAAATTAATCTAACGAAAGCTGATATTGATATATGCGAACGTAAAATTTGATTCCCGAAAATTGATTTGATCGAAAGTAAATTGGTTTTTTAATATATTGTCTCAAATCAACACGCTTTTTGCCACCAAAAGCTACTCGATCTGTTCCCTATAGTGCACAATTTTACGTAAACAGTACGTTTTATTTTGGCTGAAATTGCGATGGCTTTAAATATTTTTTTTTTGAGATATAACTTTTTAAAACGGTAAATGTAAACCCCTGACGACTATTTTTTTTAAAGTACGAGTAGAAATTGATTTATACTAAAATGAAACATTTCGGTTTTATTGAATCAATCAATTTATGATTTGAGAGAATGTTTATATTATAAAATACTGTACTTAGTTTCGCAGCTACTGATTTTAGCTAGCATAAAATAAGAAATAGAACAGCATAAACCAGAACTCAAGGTGTTTTTTATCTTACCAACGGTTTTTTGAACTCATTGGGTTTAATGCAGCGGATAAAAAACGGTTGGCATCGACTAAGCTGCTCCATCAGCGCTTCCAGTGACTTTTTGAACTGGGCTCCAACGCTCCTTTTCAAGGTCTTCTGATCTTTGTCCGACTAAATACAGTGATAAACATTAAAATTTATTAAAAGAACATAAACAATTATAAATTATATCATAGTAACCTTTGAGATTTTTCCGCTACAAATCCGCAGAAGAGATTCCACGCCACCGCTGCTCAGTGTAAAGTTTGGCAACGGTCGTCGACTGCCTGCGGAATTCAAAACAGTGCAGCACTGACGCGGAAGGCTTTCTGTGGCGGTGATTTGCAGCGGTTATTAGTAGAAAAAATCACAAAGGGTTAATATCAAATAAGAAGTATAATTTAAAATTTGAAAGCCCCAGCCTCTTTCGACAGATTACTTACCAATTTTAAGTCAGCGTCGAACAGGTGATTAAGAAATTTAAATTTGCTGCTTTGTATAAGCTTGAGCAGATCACTACTGAAAGTGTCTCTGTTCTTTTCCAAGAAACCTAAAATACAACATGATTTATTTACAAAAAACTGCTTAATAACTTCTTTTAAATCCATACTAAAACCAATTAAACCCGCTCAATATTTCAAAACAAAAACTAGAACTTGTGTGTTTAACAAAATGAAATTAAAAAAAACAATGAAAATATAATGAATATTATAATATATCAATAATATCGTGCAATATAACATTACATTTAGACATTTTATTATAATATAACAATATTATTATTATATTTGATATTTTATTCGACTTAATATTTTTTATTTTATTTTATTTATTTCGCATAAAGCAGGATACGCAAGGTCGATGTTACTCAGCACTAATTGCGCAACCAAATACTACATATAACAATATTAACAAAAAATATTATCACAATGCAGTGTGTCTCAGCGGGGACTCGATCCAGGGACCTTCAGTATGCAAGACGTAAGATCTGCCGCTGCGCCGTCATGGTTTATGTTTATTTAGACACATTTTGCTAAAATTTAGTAGCTATCTACTAGCAAAGAACGGATTTTGCAAAAAAAAAACAACAACAACACCATAAACACTCTTTCTGATAAAATTGTAAACAAAAATTTCCTACCTCTTGAATCATAAAAGACAACGCCCGCAAAATGATTGAGTCCAAATGACTTGTTTAAATCAGATCTGGGTTTCAGGTAATTTCTCACTTTACCATGCTGTTGGTGCAATTTGTTCAAAAGCGTTTGATCGGTTCCCTGCAAATAGTAGTTTTGATTATAATTATTATAGCTGTGTTTGTTTATAACTCAGACCTGTGCACTGCCCCCCGGGTTTAAACGGGGGGGGCAATTTTAAAACGGGGGGCACAGGGGGGCAATAAAACGGGGGACAAGCAGGGGAGAAAGAAAAAAAAAGAGAAAAAAAGGAGAAAAAAAAAGAGAAAAAAGAAGGGAAAAGAGAAAAAAGGGATAAAAAAGCGAAAATAAGGTAAAAATAGGTCTAAAATGGCTTAAAATACATTGAAATAGGCTAAAAACTGCAAAAAAAATTGCGATGATGGCGTCATCATAGGTCAAAAATGGCGTCATAATTTTAGGGTACTTTTTCATTTTTTTTAGGGCAATAAAACCAAGGGGGCAAATCCTCCGAAAAACGGGGGGGCATTTCCAGACCGTGCACAGGTCTGATAACTTATAACTATTTAAAATAGTTTGGCAATAAAAAACGTGTGTCGTTTATCAATCACAATTTTAATTAATGTTTTTTTTATAATATTATGATTTTATGTCCAAAAGTCCGAAATGTTATTTTTTGCTATGCCAGATTAAAATTTAGGTATTTTTAAAAGAAAAAAAACTAAAAAAAATTTTTATTTAGATTTTTTGACAAGAAGTGCTGCGCTGCTGAAACATAGATTCCTTAGTCAGACACAACCTTATACCGACTGACGTAACAGATTTATAGGGTTTCTTGCAAATTTAACTTCAATACGTCTCTTTACAGGTCTTAGTATTTCTGAAATATCAAAAAAACGGTATAATTGTCGTAATTCTATTTATTATCAAGCGGTCTTATTGCACACCTACATTAGTATATTTATACATAGTAACAAACTACAGATTTCACATATTTTTTATGTTCCTACTTTCGGAAATTTGCTTTCTTCGTCCACGAGGGAAATAATGTTCATGGGTCTGGCGGCAATCAAGTCCAAAATCTCTTGGTTGTCTATAAACTCGATTTGTTGCCAGTTTATGTGCTCAGCGTCGTATTCTGCCTAAAATCATTTTAATATGCAAAAGCATTCCTTAGGAACAATATCAGGAAATAAAAAACTACAACTTATCAAATTTAGTTGACAAACAAACAATCGAACATGGGAACGAACAAACCTGTTCTAGTTTGAATATATGGCGGACGAAGAACTGTTGGAGGTTTTCGTTCGCAAAGTTGATGCAGAGCTGTTCAAAGCTGTTGTGGTCGAAATTTTCGAAACCGAAAATGTCCAACAAGCCAATAGAAAGGCGGTTTTTCATATCTTTCTTTGGTCTAAACGAAAACTGGGGTATAAATTCACCTGTTGTACAATGATCGAGATGATTGTTTAAATAGATCTTTTAAACCGGATAGGCGTACAATAGAACGGGCGAGCTGTTCAGAGTATTAAGTAACTTTGAAGCTGAAAAATAAGTTAAAGGCAAATAAAATCTAGCTGACCGCGAAAATTGCAGTAATGAATCGACTATTTAACAACAAAACCATTCAAAATTTTCAACGAAATCGGTTTAATAATAAAGATCAAAACCTGTATTTTAATAATTATTTATCAATTTACTTAATTTAAAACCCAAATGCAAATTTTGAAAAGGCTAAAGATGGTTAATTCTAGTATATTTTGTAAAAAGGTGGAATTAAAAAAAAATTCTGCGTTCTTATTTGTTTTTTTGTTTAAAAACATCATTACCGCACAATTTTAATTGGTCCCCTCATGTCTGCATTCTAATTTTCAGCGTCAGCCAGATATAATTCAACCATAGTTAGTTAGTTAGTCGTGCACCCAGTTGTCAAGTAAACGATTAACTGTCTGTAATTATTGAATGCAGGTTGTTATACTTTTAATTTTAATTAATATTATATTAAAACAATAGAAATATGCTTTGCAATGCAATGGAGTATGTTAGAAACATTGAGGTAATTTTCGGCAAAACGTTAGGTTTCTTTGAAACAAACAGTTCTACAATTTAATACAAACTATGGGTGTAGCCACGATTTTGACAAGGGTAGGTGCAAACCTAAACAAAATTTTAAACACATGGAAAGTCCTAATTTTAAAGGTTAAAAAGGGTTTAAAAAAACTTTCCACGTCAGGCGCGGAGTGTTTAAAAGTCAATTAGTAACACCATTTTTTAATCTTTTAATTAATGTTGTTTAAATTCCAAAAAAATAATAACAATGTTAACTTTATACGAACGCGAAGCGGAACGAAGTGCGAAAAAACTTAAAAATACTATTCAGGAAAATAAATTTTTTTTTCAATTTTACTAGCATAAAAAATCATCGAGAAGTAGCCATCAGAATTACAAATTATAATAAAAAATGAAAGGAGATACAAAATAAAGCGAAAAAAAGGATCAACCTAAACTCTTTTTTTCAACGAAGTTACAACGCTTCTATTACTACTTTGTTGTTGTTGTTGTTGTTGTTGAATAACCTGAAACTTATCTTCCCTATGCAGATTATGCAAAGGGCAGGCGCTAAGACAAGCCAGGAGCGGCGAAAATGTTTACTATTACTACTTGCTAAATAATGTCGAGTATTTTAGTCATAGGTGTTTTTTTGGTCAGGTTTACTAGAGGGGTCCACCCCCGGGTGGAAGGCCAAAATTTTTTAGGGGGTCCAGGGGGTCCGGACCCCTCTGGCTTTTTACGGGGGGTCGACCCCGGGTGCGAGATTTCAAATTTAGGGGGGTCAGGGGGTCCAATTTTTTAACAAAATTTTTTTAACTCAATAATTTAAGTGTTTTTAGGTCTAATATTAAATTTTATGTACTAAAACAGTCTATTTAGGCCTAAAAAGTGTATTTAAACACTGTTTTTAACTAAAAAACCGTGTTTTTGACAGTAAATAAAAAAATATACTTCCAAATTGGTCGGGAGAGGAGGGGAGGGGGGTCAGCCTCACTAGGAGGGGGGTCAGGCCGGACCGCTCTCGAGCTTTGAGGGGGGAGGGGGCCCCGAGATTTTTTCTAGGGGGGGGGACCAAAATTTTGGCTCTACGGGGGTGGACCCCTCTGTCCCCCCCCCAAAAAAAACACCTATGATTTTAGTTCACTTACTTATAAATGGCACTGTTAATCTTTTGGACCAGCCAAATGAACATTCTTCCATATATTCCTTTAACAAATGCGTCTCTGACATCCAAGGACTGCTCGGCTGTCATACTGGACACTACTCGCTCTTCCTAACAAAATAAATTTCAATTTTTATCATAAAATCTGTGTGGAAAATACGTCAGTACAACTGTTCGGAGGTGGAGGGGAAGGTGAGGAGCGTGGAATAAAATCCGGAAAAACCAAAACTACGGCTTTTTTATCATAATACTGTTTTAATATTTAATAACGTAAAACCGGCCAAAATGCTTGGCAAAGCCATTGGGTCCAGATCACACAATTGCCCACGCATTCATTGCTTTAATAACTGCAAGCGTTAAAGGTAATTAATTAAGGTAATTCGTAAAATTAAAATTTTGCATCAATCATACTTTGGTAGTAATAGTCTTGGTAGTGAGGGCGTTTATCAAATGGCGCTGATCAACTTGAAGCAGCTTGGCTACTTTTAACACGGCCTGTGCATCCCGAACCTCCGTGGCGTCCAAGTTGTTTATGGTAGTCGCTAAAACAATTAAAAATTAATGTGGAATATCATTAAAATAAAATATTCCTGCAAAAATAAGTTAAAATAAAACAACCATTTTTTTTAAATATCACTGATAGCTCTAAATAATCGATTTTTATTTTACAAACCACTCTATTTTAATTTATTTTTTCTGCGTGATAGATACAATATTTTCAAGCGACAGTAAAGCGCTTTTAACCCCTTTCTTAAAATTTCGTATAAATTACCTCGCACTCTCCCCCCCCCTTCTGTGCGTTTTCGAATACTGCTGCATTTAAGACAACAACTAAATGTTTAAGACTTTACGCTATTTATTCTTAGTTAAGTACATCTAAAATCAAATAAGCATTTTTCAAATACAGATGAAATTAATTACAAAAAGAAAAACAAAACTACCGTACCACTGTATTTAATGTTCCCGGTGTGCAGGAGAGCGGCTAGGATTTTGAACACGCTCCAGATTTCCTGGTCTTGAAAGAGCAAAACCTTCATGGCCGCTCGCATGTCCGCGAAATCGGCCGCGTCGTCTCGACCTTCCGCCGTTAGGCTTTTACCCTGAAGAGAAATAACTCACTCGTGCGTAACAACCACGGCCCACTGAGTTAAGGATAGACACTTTTTATTATAAAGGTTTTTGTCCCCAACGGAAATAACGCATCAATATCAAAGCAAAAATTATTTGTTTCTAAAATTTCACTGTGTTATGTGAAATATTAAAATGAAATTACCTCAAGCATTACTCGCTGTTACCAAAAACATACAATATAGCAAAAAATGTGCAACTTCTGTTTAAAAAGTATGACAGCGTTTTATATTAGAATAACATAATCTCACTGAAAAATTTATGCGAAAATTGCGTTTTTGTTCCATTTTTGATATTCATTTGAGCTACAGAGCTCTTTCTGATTTATTTTTTGAATAATAATAACAAGCAAATTAGTATACTATTATATTTTAAAATATTGTTTGTAAACTAAATTGCTTTAAAACTTAGGTACTAAAAATATTAAAAAAAGTAATTCTATAAATATATGAGTACATCAATAAAACGCATTTAAATGTTTTCAGCTTGTTAATTTAAAAACCAAGGCCTGGGAACATGATATTTGGGAATAAAAACAAAATTAAGTTGCTTCTAAAAATAATACTTTGTTATTTTATACTCTAATTTGAAAGCTCACAATACTATTTCGATTTTAACCCACTCCAGTGATTACCTTTTTCTCAATTACAACTGTGAAATCTTCGTATAACCTAGATCGTCGTACTTAGGCCATAATATAATTTTTGTGCGTGATTAGTACCCAGTGAGCGGGCAAATTGAAATGGTTAAAAGCTATAAGGTAGCAATATGCAAATTTTATTCAAGGATACAGTGTATTACGTAGGAAATTTCATATTGTACAAAATCTTCATATTGCTACCAAACAGCTTTAGCCATTTCAATTGGCTTGCTCACTGGACATTAATCACGCACAAAAATTTATGTAATGATCTAAATACGGCCTAGGTCATACGTAGAGTTTACCGCAGTAAAAAAATACAAAAATAAGAAAATAACAAGCAAATAAGATAATAAATAAATAATAAATAAATAAATAATAAAATAAGAAAATACGAAAATACAAGCACCGTGAGAAAGATTTTAGCTTTGTTTCACAGTTGTAACTGGGGAAAAGCCATCGCGGGAAGGGGTTATTTTTGCTTAAGTTGGGTTACATACATTATATTCTACGATTCTTAACTATTAGCACAGATTAACAATATACCTGTGTTAAATAATAATATTGCGACACGTCTTTCAGTTCCAATTCCTGTTTTTCGTTATTGCTCAAGCCGGCTAACATGCAGTAAAAAATGTGATAATTGCGTTCATCGTGAGCCTAAAAATAAATCATAAACATTGTAATCTATTTTCGCTGCAATTTTGGCTTGTTTTTTACCTCACAATCATTTTTCGTCCACGAAATTGCCTAATCATTGTAATACGTAGCAGCAGAAATTGTGTCTCGAGACTGTTAATTTTTTATTGTGCGATAAAATCGTAAATGACTTCACGTTTTCACAGAATAACTTGCGCACGCACGTTTTCTTCGGCGGGTAAGCAAGCCCCAACGCCAAAAAAGTCGAAAAATAAACCACGCCTACGTGGGAAGCTACGAGTATTTTGCCTACAAAATAAGTATTACCTAAATAAAAATTTCAACGCGATGACAGAAATTCCTTATCATTTCGAAAAAGAGTAAAATATATTATATATTAAGTGAAACATTAACAACGTGGGAATTTAAATTAACATTAGACTTAAAAAGATTTCAATCGTTTGTCGGTTTTTTTTTTGATTTCATATATCCCACACCTTCAACACAGCGATCAACTACATGAGGTTATAAATGAACAGTTTGGAAAGGTTTGGAAAACAACAGTTTGTTTTTATATATTCTAATTTCCCTAATATAAAGTGTCAATTGCTAATTGTTTTACACACCTGACTGACGATTCTTGATTTTTCCAGGAGGTACTGTTCTATTCTGGCCCCTTCGATAACGCCATTCGGGCTGAAATGGATGTCGATATACTTCCCGAACCTGGAGGAATTGTCATTTTTGATTGTTTTCGCGTTTCCAAAGGCTAAAATGAATAAATCCACTGGGCGGATTGTAAATGTAAAAAATGACACGGATTATAAAAAATTGCGCATATTATCTCACTAAAGGAAGGGTAAAATTTTTACGAACACTTTAATAACTTAGAGTTTTTAATTTTAGTTATACACCAATTAAACTTTTATTCCAGATCAACATTTCTGTTGGCAAACTATGCTGGGTTTAAAATTTATGTAGTCTACATAATTTTTTACAAACTATAGTTACAACGCTAAAATAAATCACAATCACCACAAAATCACAAAGTTTTACGATTTTGATGTAAGAAAGAGTCTTGTTTTGTTTAAATTTAATACATTAAAGTGTTAACAGAAGAACTGCGGCTGGATTGTGCAATTTTGCTCGCTGAATAAACAAAATGGGCTCCAGCGTTAACCAATAACAAAATTCATTTACCACTGTTTATATAAAGCACATTTTTTATAACCATGATTTACAGCGCTATTTGGTTATTCCTTAAAGCGTAGCACTTTTCATGCTTTTCATGTCAAAAATGTTGTTTTAACATAACAAAATTTTTAGTAATAGTTTTAATACCAGCGGCATAAATGTCAAGAGTAATATCAAAAATATATTTATATTATACTAGAGGAAAAATCTGGAACTACTATACACAACGCATTACTCAGACAAATTTATTGCCTCTATTCGGGCGCACCCCAAATAAGGCTGCCAGTGCCAATTCAGGTACGTTCTAAAACAGGTACCTCCTAATTAGGACCATCATATTTTCTAAATAGGTGGCGCCATAATCAAGGCGAAACGGCTTTAACTTTAGTTGGCTTTAGAATCGGCTTTAACTTTTTTTTATAACGTGCTTTTTTGAGCAATCTACATATTGTTGCAAATTGGCCCTAAAAGTGTGTGTACATATTTTTTGTTATGTTATGATTCTATTTGTAAAAAAAACAAAAAAAAACAATACCTTCCATAATGGGATTGGCTTCCAGAATTTGCTGCTCGATCCAGGAGTGCTGACCTGACACAGCCGCAAGAAACTGCAAAACCAACTTGGTGCTTTCCGTTTTTCCAGCGCCAGACTCCCCGCTAAATTGAATCAATTTCCAAATTTAAGTAATTTTTTTATTTTTCCGTATTTTTTTCATTTCTGTTAAATTAACAGCGAATTTTGAGGTTTCGGTTAAGCTTAACAGTGAGAAAAATAGATTACAAAATTGGTAAAAACCCATCACTCGTTTATTTTGAGGGCCAATAGACACTATTTAAATCAAACACTGGAAATTATATTGCAAAATTGAAAAACAAATCAAAGCTCTTTTTTATCATAAAAAGCAACAAGTGTTTGGAAAACCTTAAAATGTTTAACTGCAAAGATACCAAAAATTTTCAAAAATATAAAGTTTACTTTTACGTAATTTAGTTAGTTTTTTACATATTTGTGTTAGTTTACATATTCTTTTGCCAAATTTTATCGTAAATCCGTCAGAAAATGCAGTTTTAAAACTGATATGCGATGTAGAGATATTTTAGTTTTAGAGCAAGAGTGTAAAAAACTAGTGTTTTTTTACACTCTTGTGCTAAAACTTTTTATACATACATAATCCAAACTTTAAACCTTGAGCTGATCTAAGTTTAAAGGTGCGGTGCGGAGTCAAACTTTTTGTCTTCGATTTTGATAATTTTTTTGTGAAAATCTTATGCCTGTCCCCAATAGCCCACAAAAATTTTTTCAACAAAATATCTCCAGTGGTTCAGGAGTTATCAACCCCCCCTAAAATGGCGTTTTTCGACAATTCTGTACGTGACAGATTGCTCAATGGGTATAACTATTTACGTTGCAAATTATGCATTCAAAAAAAACGGCTACTTTCTACTCTAATTTGATACTTTGATCGTTAAGATTGGTGCAGTATTTGTCGAAATTTTTCGTTTCCCGCACAAAAAACCCGCGATTTTTTCGTTAAAAACACCAAACGACGGCAGTGATTTTCTGAAGTTTGCCCAACCTTTCTTTCCTTCAATTCGTGTATTTAGCGAAAAAATTGGGTGTTTTTGTACGAGAAACGAAATATCTCGACAAATTACTGCACCAATCTTAACTATCAATGTACAAATTAAAGAAGAAAGTAGCCGCTTTATTTCAATGCATAATTTGTAACAAAAATCGTTATACCCATTGAGCAATCTTTCACGTACAGAGTTGTCGAAAAACGTCGTTTTTGAGGGGTATTTTGTAAGTCGTGAACCACTGGAGATATTTTGTTGAAAAAATTTTTGTGGGCTATTGAAGGCAGGAGTAAGGTTTTTACAAAAAATTATCAAAATCGAAGACAAAAAGTTTGACTACGCACCGCACCTTTAAGCATTAAATTTAAACAGAAATTTTTAAAATTTTAACATATAAACAAAATGTACTATAGTGAAAAAGGTAGATAAATAGATATAGATAGTAAAGGGCGATTCCTAGATTACAGGGACCCTAGTGTCGAAGCCTGAATCGGGCTAATTACACTATCCTGGACTGGAACCACCTAAAGGTTGGTTCATACTTATGTAAAAACGTCCTTTGGACAAAGTCCAAAGGACAAAACCAGTGCATAAACGTATGTAAAAACGTCCTTTTGACTTTGTCCAAAGGACGTTTTTACATAAGTATGCACCAGCCTTAAGAGTCGTTTTCTTTTAAGTAGTTGAAAAAAGGTGTAGATTTGTTTTTTAAAGCCACATATTTCAGACTGATCTTTTATTGGAGCTGATGCATTTATTGAATTTCATGATTTTTGATTTTTTACCTGATGATAACGCACTGGTCGGTCTTGAAACGTTTCATATTGTTATGGGCGTTGTCGGCAATGGCGAAAATGTGCGGCGGGAGTTCCCCGATCCGTTTGTCTTTGTACAGTTGAACCTGCTCCACGTTGTAAATTGGCAGGACGTGATAGGGATTGACGGCCACCAAAATGCTACCGGTGAATGTCTAAACAACAAAAAAGATTGATGGAACTGAATAGTACTGGAAAATGACTTGTACTGTCGCTTATTAAAAAAAATAGATGTAACGAAAAATAAATATTTAGTTTTAATTCATCAAAATGGCGCGCACACTTAACTTTACAGTTGCGAAAACAAGTGCAAGAGTGCGGAACGAGTGTTAATATCACCGTTGTAGGCAGACAGAAAGAGTTAGGTAAATATGCTTTTTTACAGCTGGGATAACGGGTGTATAAAACTTTCTAATTTTTTCGCAACCAGACGGAAATGGTTAAGGGAAAACGAACAACTTGGTTATTTTGCAGCCAGATAACGGTCTCTTAACACTGTCTCAGACGGACATGGTTAAGGGAAAACGAATGACTTAGTTACTAAGCAGTCAGTCGGAACAACAAGGTTTTAACAATATTATGAGCGACAACATCACCACTTTGCAGTTGCGCTGCGGAAACGGTCTTTTACCACTCTAATCGCTGCAGTGAGCGCACGTAACTAGAAAATTCTTTTACGTATATGAGCTGTTCATTGTAGCGGGCCAGTAACTTAAGAAGTATACCTGCCTGGTGCAGATCGTCACCGTTCTACAGTTGCGTCAACGGTCCGATAACACTCCTATCACCGCAGTAAGCGGCCGGAAAGGGTTAAGAAGAAAAACATGACTTACGTATATTAGCTGCTCGTTGTAACGGACTAGTAGATTGCGAAGTATGCCCGCCTCGTGCAGATCCCCAAGTTGGATCATGTCCTCCACACCCTGAACGGAAGTGGGGTGCATGACTTTTATCCGCCTCTCCGGACCCAACCAGTGTTCCTAAAAACAAAAAAAAAACAAATATAATCAATAAATCGATAAAAAATATACCATAATTATTAAGTGTATTGTAGAATGCATCACTTTGATCTGTCTCTCCGGGCACAGCTAGTGTTTCTGAAAATAAACAAAAACTCAATAAATTAATAAAGATACATAATTATGGATCCTTGAGCGATTGCCTTTTGATTAAGTTAACTCTTGATCAAGGTAATGAACCCAGCGAGATACTAGCAAACAAAGTTGCCAAAAACGTTTCAGCTGGCCAGGGCCTTAGAAAACTAAGGCTTTACCCCATGGTTCACTACGGAATAAACCTAAAATTCAACCTTAATACAAAATACACAAACACCTAAATACACAACTATGCTTTTTGTCGTAAAATGTTTGATTTTGATCTGCTTTTCAAGGCACAGTCAATTATGCTAAAACTAAAAAACCCATAGATAAAAAATACTGATGCATAATTATGTGTTGTATTGAAAAAATCAATAATATTCCAGGTGGATCATGTCCTTCCTCCCTTTGGCTTGGAGAGAACTGATTTGGTGCACCCGTGCACGATACGCTTTTCGGGACTACTTCTTCCACTGTATACTGCGTACGACGTATGTACCTATTCTTAACTGACCACCTTTATCTTTATCTACCATGCTAATTTTTATCAAACTGCCTTCGTCTGTCGTACTTATCATTACAAAATTTTGAGTCGGCAGTCCCACCGCGAAATCAAAATTCATTATGAAATAAATAATTTTTACCCAATTTTCTTAGGAAGTGGAGACTTAAAAACAATATTAAATTAATTTCATGTATTTTTGTAATTTTTAAGCTCTTTTAAGCTATTTTTTTGCAAAATAAAACATTTTTTTAATCTTTTAATTTTAATATATACATAAAGCCGCCAAAATTTTCCTAAAGCTTTTCTTAATCTTTTAATTTAATATACATAAAGCCGCCAAAATTTTAAAAAAAGATATTTTATTATTTGGAGTATATCAAATTTCAAAAATGCTACAATGCAATGCATATAAACCTAATGAGAGAAGAATTTTTTCGTGGCGGGATAGCCGATCCTAATTCTTTTATGCTAGGTCGGTCTATTATGCAAACTTTTTTACTATGCAAATTTTTACCTGACCGTCGTCATCCAGGACTTTGATGCGGCCGCTCTCCGCCTCCAGAACCCGGGCGCCGATCGGACAGGCGAATTCCGACTTCGTCACCGGTTCGATCCATATGAAGTCGCCCTGAAACATAAAAAGTAAGGTTTTATATAACGTAACGTTCTGTTTAAAGCTGCAATTTTCTCACATATACTCTCCTGAAACTTTTAAAATACTGCACTAGCGTAGCAAGTAGCATCAATAGCTTTTTGCGTCCTAACAGAAAACACTTTATAGGAGTCCCAAATTTGCGCAAGATTCCTAAATTTTGCGTGATTTTCACCTCCCTTGACATGCATCACACAAATATTGGGTTCAAACACTAAACAAATCTTTTTTTGCACAGTAGTCATATTCTGTTTTGTTTTTTTTATTTTGACCCTCGACAAAGGAATTTCACAAGTTTATAAACGTTTTGAGAAATTTGTACATTTTCTTGAAAAAACTCTGAAATTGTTTTCCTTTAAACGGTAAAGCTAAAAAAACACTTTTTCGCACAAAGAAACGTCCAAGGATTTTATATTTTGACTTTTTTCAGAAATTAACTAAATAAAAGTGAAACTTTGACTAACGGCAGTTTGCGAGCGAAATCCGATAATCGTCGGGCAAAAAAATTAAGGTTATCTCCACCCGAGTCGAGTTTTTTCCCCGTTTAGTTTCTTTCATTCTTTTCGCGAATATTAATTTAAAAGGTCCCTTCAAAAGGTCAATTTCCCATTCGCGCGCGGGATAAAAAAACAAGGCAAGGCGTC
>JASAMX010010710.1:0-13605 GCA_030248175.1 Microlaimidae sp. YZB2_3 | reverse complement strand
ATATTGTACTACAGTGCTTCAAAGCGCTTTTATGAGGTCTGCAGCAATCCATTAAACTCCGGTACTCTATCTTTGTACAAATTTTATGAATTATTAAAATAAAGCCTTAGATAATTTTAACTTCAAAACTTTTTTATAAGCCAAACCTTTTGAAACTTTTATCAAAAGACAGAAAAATAGCCCTCAAAAAGCCAAATATTTTTAAAAATTTATATCCCATTTAACCGTTTGGGATTCTGTCCGCTGCAAATCTGCAGTAGCAATTCCGTCACGCCGCTCTAGTGATAAATTCTAACCCTCATCGCCGTCGAGACGCGGACTTTAACACTGAGCAGCACTGTCGTGCTTTTTGGATTTTTAATCGATTCTTCGGATTCGCAGCGCTTTTCGGACAAAAACATTCCAAATGGTTAAAAAGACGAAGCTACGGAGCTGGCTCCACTTTTAATGGCCGAAACTCTGGACAAATTAGAGGGTAGAAACAGCAATAATAAAAATTATTTTAGATTAATTTTCTTTTCTTTTTCAAAAAAAAAACCGATGTAGTATCCAAATATTAGAAAAATAAATTTGCTATTTGACTAATTGCTAATTGTCCAACTATCATAAATAAAAACTCCGCTGTCTGCAAAAAGTGATTTCTCAACTAAATTACCTGTATAATGACGGACATGCCCTTCATTTTTAGCTCCTCTTTTGCCGCAGTGTTTACAAAAGCTGCGAACCTGGTCATTGTGTGTGTCCAAGTGCCCGTTAATCGATGTAGAACAATATTTGACCAGTGGTTTTCGGCTAAGCTTCTATACTGAAACATAAAAACCACTGTTTCTGGGTTTTTTTTACTAATCAAAAGTGAGAGCTGTAATAGCGTGATTTATGCCACCCACACCTGGCTTCGTTGTTTTTCTCCCTCTCTTACATCCATTTCGTGCCAGTATTGCACATCTCGTGTAACCTATTTATCTCCGCAAGTAATTCAATCTGCCAACGCAGTATTTCATTCACAAAGTACGTAAACAAGGCATTCATTTCGTCTAAACAAATAAGTTATAAAATTACACTTAAATTCATGCAGTATAGTCCACACGACACATAGAAACCACGGAACCCAAACCATTGGCCAAACCCTCTCTTTTCCCCTCATCGAAACACTAAAATTACACTAATAATTTTAATGTTTCGTTGAAAACTAATCCCCACGTCAAAACTCTCCTCTGTACTTTATGCTGTTCGTTTCCTAGTTTGGTGGCTTCATATTTTCCAGGCACACCGGGCTTTGAGGTCTTCAATGAACTTTTTGAAAACCCAAGCGAAGCTTGGGTCAGTCGACCTATTCATTTCCAAACCCGTTGTTCCAAGGTTTCACCCACCTCATAACTTCGGTGAGGCTACCGAGCTCAGTGAAAAAATTGAGCTTACAACTCTTTGCTGGAAACCCTAACTTTTTGTAGAAGTCTGACTCCATCAGACCTCTCGAATAACGTTCTTAAATTGCACTGGTATTTTTAATGTTCCATACCAGTCCCTTACCTTCCCCTCTTTAAGTTGCAGTTAAGTTCTGTACTTCATTTTCACTTTGAACTGCAACATTTTGAAAGGAGCAAAACCAATTTGCTCTTATTTTTAGGACCCAACACGGTAATGTTTCACTAAAATAATTACTGACCAATGGTATTTACCTAATTTGGACTTGCTTCCCGTCTTTCCACTTACATATGGCATTTCATAAATCGGATCGTCAGCAGTTTGAGGAAAAATATTTGAAAAGGAATACGCGAAGAATTCCTCCCTTTCTCAACCCGTCCTACCGTATCCCTACTCCGTGAACCGACTTGACCCCCCGGTCAAGAGGGTGTGTCATGTGTCCCCTCGCTACGCAAGAGTAAACAATAAGGTCAAATTCTAAAAATTGTGCAAACTTCTTTATTGTGTAATAACCGGCTTAGCCGAAATAAAAGGGAAATCATTGCATAAAGTGTTTATTTAAATACGATAAGTAATCCGTGTGTACCGGGCCGCAGGATCATCAACTTACCGGCTTGACCCCTGTTTGGCCCGCTACAATAATATATGACACATGTAACATATGCAACAAAAACATTACCAATAAACAAACACTAATACAATGCAAAAACACACACACCACACTGGGTACATGCAAAATGCGGGCAAACCTCACTCAAACATTATAAACAATAGCCAACATTGTCTTGCCAATTACACACCTTACACCAAACACAAAAAACAATAACCACAAAAACAAAACAACAAACAAACATCAAAACACAACAAAATAACACAAAAAACAAACAACAAACACTCACAACCAACACCAACATTACAACACAACAAGCACAAAACAACACTAACACTCAACACTCTAAATCAAAACTAAAAATACTACAAATAAATATCAATGGCATCAACGCAAGCATCACAGAGCTACAAATGCTCGCCAACAAAACTGAAGCAGACATCATCACTGTGCAAGAAACAAAACCCAAAGCATCACAAACAAATACAATAAAAAATACAGGACTACACCGCGTGCAGACAAGACAGACAAGGCAAAACTGGGGGAGGTCTACTCACATACATACACAAAGACAATATCTTCTCCCAACACAATCCTACTCAAACTCCACAACAAACACACAACACCACAACACCGCAGAGCTACTCATAACACGCATACACAAAACACAAAAGCAACACATAGACATCGCTAACATATACATCCCTCCAAGGGACACTCAATCAGCAACAACAGAAAACAACCAAATAGCAGACACAACTCACGTCATACACCAACTCACACAACAAGATAACATAATCATCACAGGCGACATAAACAATCACTCCCCTTTATGGTTTTCTCACATTGAAGATCGTAGAGGGAAGCAGTAGCGAACATAACCATAAACTTAAAACACACAATACTCAACACAAATACAAGAACACGCAAACCAACAGCAACCAATCAACAACAAACATCTCCAGACATCACAGCAATCTCAGCAAATATCAACAACAGCCACTCATGGCAAAAACTACATGCACTCAATTCAGACCACCTATTAATACCAAAAATATATAATACTATATATTATATTAAGGAAAAATATGTCACTCCCTACTAGAAGTGAAACAATTTTGTGCCATTTTTTGAGCACTGCCATTAATTGTCATGCACAAAAAATGGTAAAACAACTGCCATTAATTGGGCAAGTGTCGTGTAAATGGGCACTGCCTAAAAACTAGCAGTATTTTCGCGAAACCAGACACAACCAGCCAATCACAGCAAACCAAAGGGTACAATATAATTCCCACCGAGTTAATGTTTCAACGTATCTTAATATATTTTTAGAAGCAGAGTTACCTGTCGTCAGGACGGTCTTCACCTCGACTAATCCGAGCTCTCTTCTTTATGGGGAAGAGTGGCTTTTTTGGGGTGCATACTGTATACCGGGTTTTGATGAAAAACCGCAGCTACTCCGATTTTTTTTGACTTATGTTATTAACTTTACAAGTTCAATTTTAAAAGCTTCTTTCAGTGGCAAGTGTTTTAAATTTAAAATTTAACAGCGGTAATCAAAAAAGCTTAAAACGGGCTCTAATTTTAAATACTGAATTTTTAAAAGCTTGCTATGAATTTAAAAATGTGTTTTTTAAGAAACATTATGTATGAAGAAACGGCTTATATTGTCTTGTATTTTTTTGCTGCTTTAAAAAGAAAAACCTCATTAAAATTCAACTTAATCGAAGGCAAAAGTTTACAACTACAATTTTACTTTTGTGAATTTTTAACGGCTCTACTTCACCACAAAATTAGGGTAATTACGGTTTTCGATCAAATAACCATTGTATGCATTCCAAAATTGAGCCGAGCTCTTGTTATTTAAAAAAGGCTCGGATTCTTTAATCGTCTAAACGGTTTTAGGTTAAAACCGTCCTGACGACAAGGTGACTCGGCTTTTAAAAATATATTAAGATACGTTGAAACATTAACTCGGTGGGTATTTAAATTGTACTCTTTGGTTTGCTGTGATTGGCTGGTTGTGTCTGGTTTCGCGAAAATACTGCTAGTTTTTAGGCAGTGCCCATTTACACGACACTTGCCCAATTAATGGCAGTTGTTTTGCCATTTTTTGTGCATGACAATTAATGGCAGTGCTCAAAAAATGGCACAAAATTGTTTCACTTCTAGTGGGGAGTGACATATTTTTCCTTAATATAATATATAGTATTATATATTTTTGTTAATACTCAAAACACTAAACATGCACCGAACAAACAACAACACATCAAAACAACATTCACAAATTACAAAAAAGCAAACTGCCAAGCCTTCACCGCACACATAGAAGACAACATACAAACACTCCCACCCACCACAAACAAACATCAAGCAAACAAAGCATTTACAAAACTCATATTTCAAGCAGACAAAGCACATATTCCCCCAAACATACAACAGTTAAAAAACAAATACAAAAACAAATAGCAGAACATAAAACAAACATCTGGCAGCAACACATCACAAAACACTTTACCCACAAACACAATTCCTACAAACTATACAACACAATAGCACAACTCAACAACAAAAAATAAAAAACAGGGCAATCACATTCAACACAAAAACAATCACTCGCCCATAAAGCATAGCAAAACATTTCAACAAACAATTTACACAATCCACAACCCACAAAACAAACAAAACATACCGCAAAATTACACGCGCAATCAAACAATTAAAATCCACACCCATCACACTAACAATACAGCAAACAATCCAAGCAATACAACACAGCAAAACAAACAACTCAGTTGGGCCTGTCAACAGAAACATACACCACCTCAAAAATTTAGGCAACAAAGCACTACAATACTTCACACAACTCTACACTAACATTATAAACACAAACACAATACCACACAGTTGAAAACTCTCCAACTACATTCCAATTCCAAAACCAAACAAAAACATCAACAACAGGCCATCATTCAGGCCCATCTCATTCATATTGGCACTCGGAAAAAATCATACTCCCATACATCACAAGCAACATTCCAAACACAAAATACCAACACGGTTTAAAAAAACAACACTCCACATACACAGCATTACAAACACTTTACACTCACATAGCAGCAGGTTTCAACAAACCAAAACCACCATACCGCACTGTCATCCTAGCACTGGATATGTCCAAAGCATTTGACACTGTCAATCGCCACACAGTCATACACAAACTCACACAAACACAAATACCAATAACAATCACAAAATTCATAAACAACTACATCAAAGGCCGCAAAGCATAACCCACATACAACAATCACAAATCAAAAAAAAAACTCCTAAAAACAGGAGTCCCACAAGGCTCCTGTCTATCACAAACACTATTCAACATCTACACCGCAGACATTCCAGCACCACCACCAAACGTACACATCATAACATATGCAGACGACATCACATTATACTCATCACACCCAAACCACCGCATAGCACAACAACAAATACTACCGTACCTACACGTAATACAAACATGGACAGACAACAACCAACTCACACTAAATGCAAGCAAAACAACAACCACACTATTCACACCAGATCCTGCAGAGTACAACACACAAATATCACTACAAATAAACAACACAAAACTCATCACAACTAAAAACCCAAAAATCTTGGGGCTCAATTTGACCCCAAACTTAGATTCAACACACATCGCAAATGCACACAGCAAAGCACGCAAAACACTCAAAATCATTAACGCACTCACAGCAACATCGTAGGGTAAACCAAAAGAGACACTCACTCACACATACAAGGCAATCCCTCTACCAATAATCAAGTATTCCAGCACAGTCTGGGGCCCCACAACATCAAACACACAAATTAACAAACTGCAAACAATACAAAACACTGCTCTCATGGTCGCAACCTCGCGGGGTCAGGAGAACCCTGCCCAAGTCAGGGCGGGGAAACCTCCTTTCCTCTACCCCTACCTACACAAAATCAATTCCACACAATACACATCACCAAACTGCCGCTTTGTAAAACACAAACACACACAACACTACGTCTTTTCACATACACACAAATTAATACAACCTTGGGAGCAGAATACCTTTGGGCAAACCCCGCAGCGGTTGCTGATCTCCTCTGAGAGTGGGAAGAGGGGGTGAGCAAGGCGAGGAGCGTGCCAGACGGAACGAACTAGGGCTGAACGAAACCCTGGTTGCTGGCAAAGGACAACAGATTAAAATGGTTTACTACGTTGAATGACTGCGTCGATTTAATATTACAGTTGTAAGGGAAAAACAAACCACGCCCACGTTTGTAGCTATGAGTATTTTACCTAAAGAAAGAAGAAAAAATTACGCAACTTTCTTAGGGGCCAATTTTTTCATTTAGGTTCTTGTTATCAATTAATTAATCAAATTAATAAATTGAAAAATAACAAAATAAAAACTAATGACCGCACAATAACCGCCTTTCGAAAACAATAAGAATTCTACAAAGCAGACAGCGGACCTTCATAGAAACCACACAATAACAGCAGACAGCTGTGCTCGGTTGCTAATTGGTCGCAGAAACTGCACCAGTTCTCAGCGCCATCTTGTTTGATCGCGCGGAAAATGTCGAAAAAATACTTTTTTAATTCCTCTCATTACTTATGAAAAAAATTCATTTTATTTCAAAAAAAAATTGCCATCATTGGTAGAGTGGAAGCACCACGCGGCAATTTAGCCCTAGCAAATTTGATTCGTTTTAAGCACGGAATAAAAATTACACAATCATTTTGCCAAGCAATATTTTTTTTAGCTATTATGGTTGGACTAGTACCTGGCGGTTATTGTGCGGTCATTAGTTTTTATTTTGTTATTTTTCAATTTATTAATTTGATTAATTAATTGATAACAAGAACCTAAATGAAAAAATTGGCCCCTAAGAAAGTTGCGTAATTTTTTCTTCTTTGTAGGTAAAATACTCATAGCTACAAACGTGGGCGTGGTTTGTTTTTCCCTTACAACTGTAATATTAAATCGACGCAGTCATTCAACGTAGTAAACCATTTTAATCTGTTGTCCTTTGCCAGCAACCATTTCATTCAGGTTGAGCTCCGTCTGGCACGCTCCTCGCCTTGCTCACCCTCTTTCCACTCTCAGAGGAGATCAGCAACCGCTGCGGGGTTTGCCCAAAGGTATTCTGCTCCCAAGGTTGTATTAATTTGTGTGTATGTGAAAAGAAGTAGTGTTGTGTGTGTTTGTGTTTTACAAAGCGGCAGTTTGGTGATTTGTATTGTGTGGAATTGATTTTGTGTAGGTAGGGGTAGAAAAGGAGGTTTCCCCGCCCTGACTTGGGCAGGGTTCTCCTGACCCCCTTAGGTTGCGACCATGAGAGCAGTGTTTTGTATTGTTTGCAGTTTGTTAATTTGTGTGTTTGATCTTGTCCGGCCCCAGACTGTGCTGGAATACTTGATTATTGGTAGAGTGATTGCCTTGTATGTGTGAGTGAGTGTCTCTTTTGGTTTACCCCACCACGTATCGGGGAGTGCGTTAATGATTTTGAGTGTTTTGTCGTGCTTTGCTGTGTGCATTTGCGATGTGTGTTGTTTTTTTTCTTTGGGGGGGGGGGGGGGGGGGGGGGGGGGGGGGGGGGGGGGGGGGGGGGGGGGGGGGGGGGGGGGGGGGGGGGGGGGGGGGGGGGGGGGGGGGGGGGGGGGGGGGGGGGGGGGGGGGGGGGGGGGGGGGGGGGGGGGGGGGGGGGGGGGGGGGGGGGGGGAGGGGAGGGGGGGGGAGAGGGAAGAAAAAAGAAAAAAAAAAGAAAAAAAAAAAAAAAAAAAAAAAAAAAAAAAAAAAAAAAAAAAAAATAAAAAAAAAAAAAAAAAAAAACCCCCCCCCCCCCCCCCCACCCCCCCCCCCCCCCCCCCCCCCCCCCCCCCCCCCCCCCCCCCCCCCCCCCCCAAAAAAAAAAAAAAAAAAAAAAAAAAAAAAAAAAAAAAAAAAAAAAAAAAAAAAAAAAAAAAAAAAAAAAAAAAAAAAAAAGGGGGGGGGGGGGGGTGGGGGGCGGGGTCGGGGGGGGCGAGTTTGTGTATGACTGTGTGGCGATTGACAGTGTCAAATGCTTTGGACATATCCAGTGCTAGGATGACAGTGCGGTATGGTGGTTTTGGTTTGTTGAAACCTGCTGCTATGTGAGTGTAAAGTGTTTGTAATGCTGTGTATGTGGAGTGTTGTTTTTTTAAACCGTGTTGGTATTTTGTGTTTGGAATGTTGCTTGTGATGTATGGGAGTATGATTTTTTCGCAAGGTTTTGCGAGTGCCAATATGAATGAGATGGGCCTGAATGATGGCCTGTTGTTGATGTTTTTGTTTGGTTTTGGAATTGGAATGTAGTTGGAGAGTTTTCAACTGTGTGGTATTGTGTTTGTGTTTATAATGTTAGTGTAGAGTTGTGTGAAGTATGAAAGTGCTTTGTTGCCTAAATTTTTGAGGTGGTGTATGTTTCTGTTGACAGGCCCAACTGAATTGTTTGTTTTGCTGTGTTGTATTGCTGTGATTGTTTGCTGTACTGTTAGTGTGATGGTTGTGGATTTTAGTTGTTTGATTGCGCGTGTGATTTTGCGGAATGTTTTGTTTGGTTTTGGAATTGGAATGTAGTTGGAGAGTTTTCAACTGTGTGGTATTGTGTTTGTGTTTATAATGTTAGTGTAGAGTTGTGTGAAGTATTGCAGTGCTTTGTTGCCTAAATTTTGAGGTGGTGTATGTTTCTGTTGACAGGCCCAACTGAGTTGTTTGTTTTGCTATTATATTGCTTGGATTGTTTACTGTTGTGTTAGTGTGATGGGTGTGGATTTTAATTGTTTGATTGCGCGTGTAATTTTGCGGTATGTTTTGTTTGTTTTGTGGGTTGTGGATTGTGTAAATTGTTTGTTGGAATGTTTGTCTGTGTCTTTATGTGGGCGAGTGATTGTTTTTGTGTTGAATGTGATTGCCCTGTTTTTTATTTTTTGTTGTTGAGTTGTGCTATTGTGTTGTATAGTTTGTAGGAATTGTGTTTGTGGGTAAAGTGTTTTGTGATGTGTTGCTGCCAGATGTTTGTTTTATGTTCTGCTATTTGTTTTTGTATTTGTTTTTTAACTGTTGTATGTTTGGGGGAATATGTGCTTTGTCTGCTTGAAATATGAGTTTTGTAAATGCTTTGTTTACTTGATGTTTGTTTGTGGTGGGTGGGAGTGTTTGTATGTTGTCTTCTATGTGTGCGGTGAAAAGCTTGGCGGTTTGCTTTTTTGTAATTTGTGAATGTTGTTTTGATGTGTTGTTGTTTGTTCGGTGCATGTTTAGTGTTTTGTGTATTAATCAAAAATATATAATACTATATATTATATTAAGGAAAAATATGTCACTACCACTAGAAGTGAAACAATTTTGTGTCATTTTTTAAACACTGCCATTAATTGTCATGCACAAAAAATGGCAAAACAACTGCCATTAATTGGGCAAGTGTCGTGTAAATGGGCACTGCCTAAAAACTAGCAGTATTTTCGCGAAACCAGACACAACCAGCCAATCACAGCAAACCAAAAGGTACGAATTTAAATACCCACCGAGTTAATGTTTCAACGTATCTTAATATATTTTTAAAAGCCGAGTCCCGAGTTAATGTTTCAACGTATCTTAATATATTTTTAGAAGCCAAGTCACCTGTCGTCAGGACGGTTTTAACCTAAAACCGTTTAGACGATTAAAGAATCCGAGCCCTTTTTAAATAACAAGAGCTCGGCTCAATTTTGGAATGCATTCAACGGTTATTTGATCGAAAACCGTAATTACCCAATTTTATGGTGAAGTAGAGCCGTTAAAAATTCACAAAAGTAAAATTGTTGTTGTAAATTTTAGCCTTCGATTAAGTTGAATTTTAATAAGGTTTTTCTTTTTAAAGCAGCAAAAAAATACAAGACACTATAAGCCGTCTTTTCATACATAATGTTTCTTAAAAAACACATTTTTAAATTCATAGCAAGCCCTTAAAAATTCAGTATTTAAAATTAGAGCCCGTTTTAAGCTTTTTTGATTACCGCTGTTAAATTTTAAATTTAAAACACTTGCCACTGAAAGAAGCTTTTAAAATTGAACTTGTAAAGTTAATAACATAAGTCGAAAAAAATCGGGGTAGCTGCGGTTTTTCATCAAAACCCGGTATACAGTATACACCCCAAAAAAGCCACTCTTCCCCATAAAGAAGAGAGCTCAGATTAGTCGTCTGAACAGAGTTAGGTGAAGACCGTCCTGACGACAGGTAAATCTGCTTCTAAAAATATATTAAGATACGTTGAAACATTAACTCGGTGGGTATTTAAATTGTACCCTTTGGTTTGCTGTGATTCGCTGGTTGTGTCTGGTTTCGCGAAAATACTGCTAGTTTTTAGGCAGTGCCCATTTACACGACACATGCCCAATTAATTGCAGTTGTTTTGCCATTTTTTGTGCATGATAATTAATGGCAGTGCTCAAAAAATGGCACAAAATTGTTTCACTTCTAGTAGGGAGTGACATATTTTTCCTTAATATAATATATAGTATTATATATTTTTGGTATTAATAGGTGGTCTGAATTGAGTGCATGTAGTTTTTGCCATGAGTGGCTGTCGTTGATATTTGCTGAGATTGTTGTGATGTCTGGAGATGTTTGTTGTTGATTGGTTGCTGTTGGTTTGCGTGTTCTTGTATTTGTGTTGAGTATTGTGTGTTTTAAGTTTATGGTTATGTTCGCTACTGCTTCCCTCTACGATCTTCAATGTGAGAAAACCATAAAGGGGAGTGATTGTTTATGTCGCCTGTGATGATTATGTTATCTTGTTGTGTGAGTTGGTGTATGACGTGAGTTGTGTCTGCTATTTGGTTGTTTTCTGTTGTTGCTGATTGAGTGTCCCTTGGAGGGATGTATATGTTAGCGATGTCTATGTGTTGCTTTTGTGTTTTGTGTATGCGTGTTATGAGTAGCTCAGCGGTGTTGCGGTGTTGTGTGTTTGTTGTGGAGTTTGAGTAGGATTGTGTTGGGAGAAGATATTGTCTTTGTGTATGTATGTGAGTAGACCTCCCCCAGTTTTGCCTTGTCTGTCTTGTCTGCATGTGGTGTAGTCCTGTATTTTTTATTGTATTTGTTTGTGATGCTTTGGGTTTTGTTTCTTGCACTGTGATGATGTCTGCTTCAGTTTTGTTGGCGAGCATTTGTAGCTCTGTGATGCTTGCGTTGATGCCATTGATATTTATTTGTAGTATTTTTAGTTTTGATTTAGAGTGTTGAGTGTTAGTGTTGTTTTGTGCTTGTTGTGTTGTAATGTTGGTGTTGGTTGTGAGTGTTTGTTGTTTGTTTTTGTGTTATTTTGTTGTGTTTTGATGTTTGTTTGTTGTTTTGTTTTTGTGGTTATTGTTTTTTGTGTTTGGTGTAAGGTGTGTAATTGGCAAGACAATGTTGGTTATTGTTTATAATGTTTGAGTGAGGTTTGCCCGCATTTTGCATGTACCCAGTGTGGTGTGTGTGTTTTTGCATTGTATTAGTGTTTGTTTATTGGTAATGTTTTTGTTGCATATGTTACATGTGTCATATATTATTCACTCTTCCCCATAAAGTAGAGCTCGGTTTAGTCGTCTGAACGGAGTTAGGTGAAGACCGTCCTGACGACAGGTGAAACTGCTTATAAAAATATATTAAGATACGTTGAAACATTAACTCAGTGGGTATTTAAATTGTACCTTTTGGTTTGCTGTGATTGGCTGGTTGTGCCAATCACATTAATGGCAGTTGTTTTGGCATTTTTTGTGCATGATAATTAAGGGCAGTGCTCAAAAAATGGCACAAAATTGTTTCACTTCTAGTGGGGAATGACATATTTTTCCTTAATATAATGATATAATATATCCAGTAATTTGAGCCGATCTCGAGTGAAAAAATATTTTAAGTTCCAAGGCCATAGGTCTCCTTTTGGTGATAAACGCGTTGTCCAGTGTAAAAATGTCCATGTAAGGTGTTTCAAAATTATCAACCCCCTTACGACGTTCCCTGCAAATATAAGCTTTCCAACGATACCTCATTCATCTTAATCCGTATGGGTGGTTAGGGAGGAGTTCATTGACAGGAGTCCGACTCTCTCTCACACAGCACGCACACACGCACACGCGCACGCAGCACGCACGCACGCACACACACACACACAGCACACACATTACGGCACACACACAGGCACACACACACGCAGCTGCACACAGCGCGCACACGCGACTACACACACACACACTGCACATTACGTCTATTTATATAAAGATCCAACTGACAAAAAATTCAGGAAAATAGTATGGCAGTAATAGCAATAAAATCAAGCTACGTTATTCGTTTGTAATTTACGTGAATAAAATTCTAAGTATTATAAGAAATCTATTAAGCAATGTTTTTAACAGGAAAATCAAAAATGAGCTTTTATGAGGGTTCGACCTCCTCAACTCTAGCAAAGCGACTACGCCTTAACCGATTGCGCCACGGCACCATCAGGTTCAAAAATACATATATAAACAGATACTTTGTATTAATACGAATCTAATTGGCTGATAAAGTGACGTCAGATTCTCTTGATTTGAGTGGGTACTAAATGGGGGACATTTTTTAATCCAACGAACAACTGTTGCAGCCACGTTGGGTTTACCTTTAGTTGTTATTTTTTCTATGCGCAAAAAATATATGAAAGAAACTACGTATGACTAGATAAATTGTAATGTCATCTATGTAGCCATATGCAGTTCATTTCATAACTATGCGAATAACAAAAACAACAGCCGGTGGCCGAAATTAAGGTTAGCCGAATTTAAGTCACCCTACTGTAATGTTTAGTAGCAAATAAGTCAATAGAAGAGAAGTATCAAGATCAAGACAAACTTATACAGTAAAAGTGGTTGGAGAAAGAGTAGGTAACACATACACACACACGCATATACATACACATATACATACACCAACACAAGCATACATAAAACGAGAAAGAGAAAAACAGATATATTGCGTCTATTTATAGAATTTAATTAAAATCTGGCACAAGTTTTCAAATGAGCCCGTTCGGAGGCGCTGAACACTTGTTTATTGATTTTTATAAAATTGTTTAAAAACGAGCGTCCAATTGTAGGCGAGCTAAGACATGCCAACTTCCTTTTTTTAACATGCCAACTTCCTTTTTTGACATGCCAACTTCCTTTTTTTGAAAACATGCTGGAACAACAGTACTCCATGGCTGGACAAATAGTGGTCCATGACTGGATTTTATGCTTAAAAAAATCAAAAACTTGCTTTAAAATATTCTAATTTTAAAATAATCTTGAATTAAAATAAAATTATTTATAGTTAAAAATGTTAGATTTTTTATATTTTTGTTGTTGAATTTGGTTTTTTTAGCAAAAATTTTAGTATAAGCGTGTAAACTTTAAAAACATGCAAAAACATGCAAAAACCTGCAAAAACATGCGGTAAAAATAATATAATTAAAATCAAATTAAATTGAAAAGGAAACTGGTTTTAAGCATAAATAAGTAAAAATAGTTGTG
>JASAMX010010709.1:0-11490 GCA_030248175.1 Microlaimidae sp. YZB2_3 | reverse complement strand
AAAAGGAGAAAAAAGAGAAAAAAAGAAGGGAAAAGGGAAAAAAGGGACAAAAAAGCGGAAATAAGGTAAAAATAGGTCTAAAATGGCTAAAATACATTGAAATAGGCTAAAAACTGCAAAAAATTCACGATGATGGCGTCATCATAGGTCAAAAATGGCGTCATATTTTTAGGGTACTTTTTCATTTTTGGCGGGGGGGGGGCAATAAAACGGGGGGCAAATCTTCCAATAAAACAGGGGGGGCATTTTTAGACCGTGCACAGGTCTGGAAATAAATACTTACTAAATAAATTATAGCTATAAACTTAACAAATTTAGAAATAGGAAAAAATTTAAATGGTATTTTTTAGTTTTGTTATTCGGTGTAATGAAAAATTTGTATCCGTGGCAACACGACTTACTGATTGTGTTAATGCAATATTGATTCTGTCTGTACGTAATATTGTCGGCTATTAAAATGTAATTTTAAAACTACTTTAAAACTGTTTAACGATCAAATTAAAAAAATCTTTATCATAGTTTTAAAATAATTCATGCAAACAATTCATTGTTCGCTTAAATTTTTTTTGTTCTGGATTGCCTGTTTGTTGCTTCTATTGTGGATTATAGATGAAATCAAAGGTAGTGTGAGCTAAATTCGCAGCAGTCGAACTTTTAACGAATCGGGAGGTAATTTTCAATAAATTAAAATGCATATAAATTTATAGATTTAAAATGATTATAAATAGAATTTGGAATAATTTTTGACTACAAAATGGGCACTGCATAATATAAGCAAGTAAATCATTTAAGAGTGAATTTAATATAATTCATTTACAATCTGAATTTTAATACAATTTTAAATGCATTGCCTGGTATTTTTTTTATTCAAATGCGCGGGAAATTTATAGTCAACCAAATTGAAACCATGGACAAAAGATCCCACTGTTTTAAGGTGTATTTAGAAACCATAAGATACCTATTTATTTAATGATTTTTATAAGCGCAAACAGGTTGTATTATATTGAAATATAACTAATTACTCAAAACAAATGATTTAGAAATGATAATGCTCTTTAAAATAAGGAAAATAGAACATTCAAAATTCGACCATGCGAACTAAAAACCCGGAAGATTTTATTTTTTTTCAATATAGAAAACCAACTTTTAAAACCTAATACATATTTTGTAGAATGCCATAAGCATCAATTTAATGTGTTTACTTTATAATTTTATGCAGTATTTATCAAGATATTTGCATTTTTGGATGGTCCGTCAGTCCGGCTTTTACCCCTTCGATTTCCGTCCGTCTGTCCGGGTGGTCCGGCTTTTACCCCTACCCTGAAATCACAGCAAAAAAAGCTATGAGAGTGACATCACTAATTTTTAGAACATTCAATTCAAACTCTAGAAATAATTTTCTCAGAGCATATAAGTCCTATGTTAGACCAATTCTGGTATATGCTAGTGCAGTTTGGAACCCATATTTACAAAAGGATATAAACATTTTGGAAAAAGTGCAACAAAATTTCACTATACTTTTGTTTTATAAATGCAAGTTGTTACATGTTGGTTATGAACATAGACTGAATTACCTAGGTTTAGAAAGATTAAAAGATCGAAGAGACAAAATTGATTTATATGAGTGCTATAAAATTATACATTGCTTAAACAATTTGCAAGCCAATGATTTTTTTTAAGTTTAACTTGCAGCCCACCCGTGGTCATCCATTTAAATTGACAATGGAAGACTGCCGAATTAATGCAAGGAAATTTTCTTTTGCAAATAGGGTGGTTACACCTTGGAACAATCTACTCCCATCTCAAGTAACTGTCGATTCTTTGGATGCATTCAAGAAAAGTTTTAAAACTGACTTAAATAAGCGCTCTTTTTTTTGAGCCTTTAAAGTCATATCAGATAGCTAGGTTCAGTGATAATTAGTTACAATTGTAATTCATATTGGCGGCAATTAAGTCGCAGATTTGATGTTGTTGATGAAAAAAAAAAGAAAAAAAATAGAAAAAGAGGAAAAAAAGAAAAAAAAATACAATGATATGATGAAAACAGTATGAATTAAACTATGCATAGACTATGCTTAGTATAAAATTAATTCTGTTATCTGATCATTAATAAAAAAAATAAATAATAATAATAAAAAAAGTGCCCATTGTTTGTTTTCGGTATTGATGTTTTATAGCAATTTTACTATCAAACCGTCGGCATTTTTTAAAACCGTCGGCAAATATCACGATCGTTTCCAGTGGGTGTTGCGCTGGTTCCCGGAAATTTTGTCTTCTACATCTCGTCTTCGGAAAACTCGTCTTTTAAACATCTCGTCTTTGGAAAACTCGTCTTTTGGATGTGATTTTATAAACGTACTTTTCAAATGACAAGTTTTTTCTATTTTTTGACTAAAACATTGTACTGAAAACCTTTTTTAGCTAAGCCTAAGCAAAAGCTAAAAATCAAGCAAAATTTTTATCAGGATAACCTTTTATTAAATAATTCATTCAAAAAACTGAGAACCTAAGCCTTAACAAAACCTAAAAATCAAACAAAACTTTATCATGGTAAATTTGTATTTAAGGATGCTTTTTGAACTAAAGAGTAAAAACCTTATTTCTTTCCTAAGCCTAAGCTAAGCAAAACCCAAAAATCAAAATTTCTATTATTAGGGCAGAAACTCCCATTTTTGAAGTACGTTTACAAAATCGCATCCAAAAGACGAGTTTTCCGAAGACCAGATGTTTAAAAGACGAGTTTTCTGAAGACGAGATGTAGAAGACGAGATGTTGAAAGACGAGATGTAGAAGACGAAATTGATTCTAGGAAATTTGAACGCCAGCACTTGATCGCCGAGCATTTGACCGCCAGCATTAGAACGCCGCGCACTTGAACGCCGAGCATTAGACCGCCGAGCATTAGACCGCCGGAGTACGCGTTGTTTTAAAAAGGACGTTAAAACTCCCAGCCAAGGTGGTATAAACTTCCCTCAAAGAATAAAAAAACTTAGTAGAATATAAAAAATGTTTTTAATGTAATACTTAAACAAAGCAATGTTGTTTTAACAAAAAACGATAAGTCAAAAATTTATATTTTTTCTTGAATTTAAAGAAAAAAACTTAGTAAACGGTTAGTTTTTTAATAATTTAAACCTGTTTTTCCTAAGCCTAAGCGAAACCTAAACATCAAACTAAATTTTTATGATAAATTTATATTTAATGGGGGTTTTTTTCAGATAACTATTTTTTCCTAAGCCTAAGCAAAACCTAAAAATTAAACAAAAAGTTATACTTAATAGTTTGTTTTGCAATGACAAAAAAAAAACTAAAACTTTTTAGTTTTGGGGAGTTTATACTGTCGTAGTGCTGTGTTGATATGTCTCTGCAGGTTGCGGAAACCAAAAATTTGCATAAAATTTATATGCAATACTGCGGCGTTCTAATGCTTGGCGTTCTAATGCTCGGCGTTCAAGTGCGCGGCGTTCTAATGCTGGCGGTCTAATGCTCGGCGATCAAGTGCTGGCGTTCAAATTTCCGGACACCACGAAATTTTCGGACACCGTTGCGCTTGAGATACATACAATCTAGACTTAGAGTAGTCCTTGAACTAAATAAATTTCCCACGGTTTGCTGAATAAAACTTGCATTAGTCGGTTTTGAAAGACATGGGCTATTTATTATTTTGTTGTACGAACGTCGTATTTATTTCAACGTTGACCAAATTGTCACAACGTTGACCAAATTGCTAAGTGTTAGATTGCGCATTCTGCGTCCAGTAGTCGTAAAGTTTTATACTGAGCAGCGGTGGCACGGAATATCTTTTGCGAATTTTCAGCACCTTTTGGTGAATAAATATCCCAAAGGGTTAATTTATAACACGCTAAACAGCATTTATTTAAACCAAAAATATTAAAACCAAAAAAGCCTAAGCTTAAGTCTAAACAGACGCTCCGGACCCGAAATGACCAGCTGCCGGACCTAGCATCTCCGTTCTGTTTGTTCAGATTATCTCGTCTTCACTCGTAAACTTTATTTGGCTGTGTTTCCAAATCTTATAAGCTTCGGCTCAACTTATATTTTATAAGTTTGGAACAATGTAAATGCTGTCAATGAATAATGAATCATTCGGTCGTAAAGTACAAATTGCATGCTTTAATGTTAAAAACTTTTAGGTGAACCACTTATTAAAATTGCATAATTAAATGCTAAAATTAATAGTAGTCTTTCTTTGATGTTTTAATGTGCGTAGCATTGTGTTTGAATGCAAATGTATTCACCAAATACCAAAATACATAAAAACGTTAATTACATTTTAGATTATTGCGAAGTAATCGAAAAACTTTTTAAATTCATTCAACATCCTAAAACCGTCGGCAACTCCCCGACGGTTTTCAATATAAGATTTTATGCTATTTTGCAAATACTTATTCAAAATTTAAGTTTGATTTTGCGTAGAATGATATATTTTATATATATTCTTAGTGCCCACTGTTTGTTTTAGGTATTGATGTTTTTATAGCAATTTTACTATCAAACCGTCGGCATTTTTTAAAACCGTCGGCAGAACCGTCGGCAAAGATCACGATCGTTTCCAGTGGGTGTTTCGCTGGTTCCCGGAAATTTCGTCTTCTACATCTCGTCTTTCAACATCTCGTCTTCTAAAACTCGTCTTCGGAAAACTCGTCTTTTAAACATCTCGTCTTTGGCAAACTCGTCTTTTGGATGTGATTTTATAAACGTACTTTTCAAATGACTATTTTTTAACTAAAACATTGTACTGAAAACCTTTTTTAGCTAAGCCTAAGCAAAAGCCAAAAATCAAGCAAAATTTTTATCAGGATAACCTTTTGTTAAATAATTCATTCAAAAAACTGAGAACCTAAGCCTTAACAAAACCTAAAAATCAAACAAAACTTTATCATGGTAAATTTGTATTTAAGGATGCTTTTTGAACTAAAGAGTAAAAACCTTATTTCTTTCCTAAGCCTAAGCTAAGCAAAACCCAAAAATCAAAGAAAATTCTATTATTAGGGCAGAAACTCCCATTTTTGAAAGTACGTTTACAAAATCGCATCCAAAAGACGAGTTTTCCGAAGACCAGATGTTTAAAAGACGAGTTTTCCGAAGACGAGATGTAGAAGACGAGATGTTGAAAGACGAGATGTAGAAGACGAAATTTCCGGACACCGTTGCGCTAGAGATACATACAATCTAGACTTAGAGTAGTCCTTGAACTAAATAAATTTCCCACGGTTTGTTGAATAAAACTTGCATTAGTCGGTTTTGAAAGACATGGGCTATTTATTATTTTGTTGTACGAACGTCGTATTTATTTCAACGTTGACCAAATTGTCACAACGTTGATCAAATTGCTAAGTGTTAGATTGCGCATTCTGCGTCCAGTAGTCGTAAAGTTTTATACTGAGCAGCGGTGGCACGGAATATCTTTTGCGAATTTTCAGCACCTTTTGGACGAATAAATATCCCAAAGGGTTAATTTATAACACGCTAAACAGCATTTATTTAAACCAAAAATATTAAAATAAGATGTACTCATAAAATAAGCAAAACAAGCCTAAGCCTAAGCCTAAACAGACGCTCCGGACCCGAAATGACCAGCTGCCGGACCTAGCATCTCGGTTCTGTTTGTTCAGCTTATCTCGTCTTCACTCGTAAACTTTATTTGGCTGTGTTTCCAAATCTTATAAGCTTCGGCTCAACTTATATTTTATAAGTTTAGAACAATGTAAAAGCTGTCAATGAATAATGAATCATTCGGTCGTAAAGTAGAAATTGCATGCTTTAATGTTAAAAACTTTAGGATGAACCACTTATTAAAATTGCATAATTAAATGCTAAAATTAATAGTAGTCTTTTTTGATGTTTTAATGTGCGTAGCATTGTGTTTGAATGCAAATGTATACACCAAATAATTATTTACTATAAAAATTAATTACTAAAATATTTTTAATTATAAAACAATGAATTATAAAACACACGATACACAAAATAACATAAATCCACTCTTTCTTACTTTCTTTCTTAAGAATAGTGTTATTTTTCTTTAATTGTCAGAATCAAAACAATTTAAAATTTATGCTTTGGGTTACCTAAACCTAAGCTTTCTTTCTGCAAAGTTTCATCCAAATTTTTTGATTAGTTTAGACTACCGTCTTTTAATTTTAAATGTAACAATAATTCTTATTGTTTTATTATAATTCCGTATTCTTTAAAAAAAGCTGTGAGAAAGTACACAAAACATAAAACAACTAAAATAAAACAAAATCGGCAATCCAGTGTTTCCATAAAATCACAAAATTAATGCTTACTTCAAAACAGCAACTTTATTAAAGTTCGAATAAACGACTTAGAACAATTTGTAGCAAAATTTGAGCCTGTATACGTTGTCAATAAAAAAAATGAAATTTTAGGAATACTATATCAGCAGTGTAGCTAAGAAACATAGCTTTTTTCTAAACCCGTATAGTGCTTAAATTGTTTTAGCTTACTTTCTTTTATAAAAAGAGGAAATCGATATATAGAAGTTCAAGTATAAAAACTAGATTGTAAAATTAAAAAAAAAAACATAAAAATACAAAAAAACTTTTAAACAGAAAATTTTATGCCGCGTCATTTGTTTTATGCTAATTCAAATCACACAAAAGTTTATCAACTACATTTACCCATCTTCATCATAAACCTTTTTTGTTTTTACGAAAAGCCCCATTATACTGTTTTTTGTGTCTGTTTGAAACTGCAAGGGATTTAAAAAAAAATTATGTCGAATTACTTTTCAAACTAAACTGACTTTGATTTTGATTTGATTTCATTTTTTTGTTTACATTAATTACCTTGAAATGAAAAAATTAAAAATATACGAAAAGATTTTTTAAAACTTTTAATTATGATTGAGCAGAATTTTATGTTTTGTAAATCAATAATCGGTTTTTAATTTGACTATTTTTCATTTGTACACATATTGAAAAAATTACACCGAAATATAAAATTGTACAGTTCTAACAGATATATATGATTAAATAACGATGTTTTTCAGGTTAAAAAATTTGTTCAAACGTAGTATGTATGTTTGTAATTAAATACGATGTTGGTACAAACAAACAGTAGTCCATGTTGATCAAAATCGACTAATGAAAATTTTATGGCAAGCACTAAAAGAGGCAGTTACTAAAAATGAGCGCGCGAAACGCTCGCTCCGCGCGCGCGAAAAATTCGCGCGCGAATTTTTTTATAAATCGCACCACACCACAGCTGGTGTTTCTTTTAAAAACACACCATACTAGCCATAACTGGGTTTCCAGGGGTTTTTCAAGTTGCTGATTTTGATTATAAACTCCGTTTTTTTATTTGAGCCCCCCGAGCACTTTAAATGGGGGTACGACCCTCATTTAGTACCCCATTTAGTTGCTGGTATCACCCGTTAATGTTTCTAACCAGCCATAACTGGGTGTCCAGGGGTTTTTCAAGTTGCTGATTTCAATTATAAACTCCGTTTTTTGATTTGAGCCCCCCCCCCCAGCACTTTAAATGGGGGTACGACCCTCACTCTGTTAGATTACCCGTTTGTTTCTAGCCAACAAACCAAAAAAGTGAATTTTATAGGCCTCTCGTTTTTATGCAAATTTTCTTGTGGGCTTTTTTGGTGGAGGGAAAGTATGAGGGGGGGGGGGGCCCCAATAAGGCGCCCCCCAATGCAAACTTACTTTATCCTTAATATTTAACCAACACTAAAATAGCGTCTGGGGGTTTTCTGGAAGTATAAGTACAAATATAGCTTTGTATTGTTAATATTATAATTCAGAAAATTAAAGGGAGGGGGAGGTTACTCCATTGGGGGACGTCACTTTTTAAATAATTCCAATTTTACTTTTAACAGCAAAAAATAATGGCCAGGGGTTTTTGGGGCCCTAAATTTGAATATACACTTTGTTTCTTGGTTTTATAACATGGAATTTCAATGGGGGGGTACCCCATTTAGGGGAACCTCACTTTCTGAATAGTTTGAATTTTACTTTTAAAAACAACAAATAATGGCCAGTATTTTGTTGTTGGGGGGGTTTTGGGGCCCTAAATTGGTGAATATGCACTTTGGTTTTTGGTTTTATAATCAATAAAGGGGGGCCATTAGGGTAACCTCACTTTCTAAATAGTTTGCAATTTTCTTTTAAAAACAACAGATATTGCAGAGGGTTCTAGCTTCTGAATATACTTCGTTTTCGTTTTATATCTGGAATTTCAAAAAGGTGCATTGGGGCTCTCCCTTCTAATAGTTTGATTTTTCTTTTAAACACAAATAATGGAGTATTGGGCAAAGTAATGTAAGGAATCAAAGGGGGAGGGGTCACCCCATTTGGGGGGATCTCACTTTCTGAATAGTTCAAATTTTATTTTTAAATACAACAAATAATGGCCAGGGGTTTTTTGGGGCCCTAAATTTGAATATACACTTCGTTTTTTGGTTTTATAACTCGGAATTTCAAAGGGGGGGCGTACCCCATTTAGGGGGACCTCACTTTCTAAATAGTTTGGATTTTACTTTTAAAAACAACAAATAATTGCCAGGGGTTTTTTGGGGCCCAAAATTTGAATATACACTTCGTTTTTCAGTTTTATAATCTGGAATTTCAAAGGGGGGTACCCCATTTGGGGGAACCTCACTTTCTAAATAGTTTGAATTTTACTTTTAAAAACAACAAATAATGGCCAGTATTTTTTTGGGGCCCTAAATTTGAATATGCACTTTGGTTTTTGGTTATACAATCCGAAAAATCAAAGGGGGGGTCACCCCATTTGGGGGGATCTCACTTTCTGAATAGTTCAAATTTTACTTTTAAAAACAACAAATAATGGCCAGGGGTTTTTTGGGGCCCTAAATTTGAATATACACTTCGTTTTTTGGTTTTATAACTCGGAATTTCAAAACGGGGGGTACCCAATTTAGGGTAACCTCACTTTCTAAATAGTTTGGATTTTACTTTTAAAAACAACAAATAATTGCCAGGGTTTTTTGGGGCCCAAAATTTGAATATACACTTCGTTTTTCAGTTTTATAATCTGGAATTTTAAAGGGGGGGTACCCCATTTGGGGGAACCTCACTTTCTAAATAGTTTGAATTTTACTTTTAAAAACAACAAATAATGGCCAGTATTTTTTTGGGGCCCTAAATTTGAATATGCACTTTGGTTTTTGGTTTTACAATCCGAAAAATCAAAGGGGGGTGGTCACCCCATTTGGGGGATCTCACTTTCTGAATAGTTCAAATTTTACTTTTAAAAACAACAAATAATGGCCAGGGGTTTTTTGGGGCCCTAAATTTGAATATACACTTCGTTTTTCGGTTTTATAATCCGGAAATTCAAAGGTGAGGGGGCGGGTCACCACATTTGGGGGGACCTCACCTCACTATCTAAATAGTTCGAATTTTACTTTTAAAAACAACAAATAATGGCCAGGGTTTTTCGGAGCCCTAAATTGGAATACACACCTGATTTTTTGGTTTTAAAATCTGAAAATTCAAAGGGGGAATACCCAATTTGGGGGGACTTCACTTTCTGAATAGTTTGAATTTTACTTTTAAAAACAACAAATAATGGCCAGGGGTTTTTTGGGGCCCTAAATTTGAATATGTACCTTGTGTAACCACATGAACATGTCTCACCAGTGGCAACTTTTTAAACTCTTAAAATAATTTTTAAAGTTTTTAAGCACTCCAATACCAGTAAAAATTTTTCTTAAACAGCTCTAAAAACCATTTAGGTATTTTTTACATTGAATTTACATTATAGGATTAAAATTAAAAAATATCATTATTTATCTACACAAGCATGTGAAATGACAATTTTTTAAACTTTGTTGTACATGAAATTGGATGGTTTTTTGAGGCGCCAAATTTAAAGGTTTTTTAAGGTATTTTAGAGACCAGTTTTGATGCTATATGTAGTTGATGCCAGTCACAAACAGGTTTTTTAACTTTGCTAAATTTGGTTAAAATGCAAAGTCTATAATTCTTGATGTGTGAAATATACCTTTTTTATAATATATCAAAACTTTATTTTTAATATAGTCCATTAATTGACAAAAAAAAAACAAATAAAAATTACAAGATAACATATCAACGCAATTAATGCAAAGTGTAAGACAAAATTTCAGACTGAGTGTGCACTGGAAATGTGGCCCCCACCAGAATATTAGTGGCTGTGCCCCCTCCCTCCCTTCCCCACACCAGTTACTAATTATGAGCGCGCAAATTTTTTTTTGCGCAAGAATTTTATTTTTTAAACATGATTAAACTAAGCGGAAATGCCTTTTTTAGTCAGCTGAACAGTTTTAAACGCCTTTTTGCTTTTCCTAAGCCTAAACAACACCTAAAAATTAAGCTAAACTTTATCATGATAGAGTTTAAGATTTTTGAAATTCATGCGCACTTATAATTAGTAACTACCCTTTCCTCCAGCCAAAAATGAAAAAGTTCCTAAAAAATTATGGCACCATTTTTTACCTATTATGACGTTATTATCGCAATATTTTGGCAGTTTTTAGCCTATTTCAAAGCATTTTAAGCTATTTTAGACCTATTTTTACTTTTTACTTAAATTTTGCTTTTTTGTACTCTTTTATTTTCTTTTTCTTTTTTCCTTTCTTTCCTGTTCGCCCCACCCCCTCCCATTTAAAAAAACCCTCATGTGCCCCTATTTTGGAATTTTATTCCCTCCCAATAATAGCCTGGAGAGGGGGGGGAGCAGTGCACAGGTCTGAAATTTAACAAATTTACCAGACAAAAATGACTTCTAATTCACCAATATGACTTTTAACTAATCCAAACATGAATTTTGAAGTCTAAGAACAGTTTTGGCCATTGGTGGGCAGCCGTTTGGATTTTGGGGTGGCATATTTTTACCTGAACTCTAAAACTTGGGGGGTGGTGGTGGTGTTAGTGTCCCAACAATTTTTTTGGTGTGTACCTCAATTACTTTGTTTTAGCGTTTTTAGTACTGGGACCCTCCAAATTTTAAGGGGGATGTCCCAGGTACCCTCCAAGTTTAAGGACAGTGTCAGCAGTAATTGGTTTTTTTGGGGGTTTGGGGGTTTACAAAACTCAAAATATGGGGGTTTACCATAAATTTATCTCTCACTCACCCAATTTTCTATTGTTTTTAGAACTGTGATCCCAAAATTTAACGAGGGTGGGAGGGGGAGGGGGGTGGCAGTTTTGAGATTTTGGGGAGTATAACCCCCAACATCCCCCTTCCTTCCCCTCCTCTGCCCACCTATACTTATAATTACACACTATAGTTTTAGGAATCTGCTCCAAAAGGGTGTAAATAAGGGGGGGTTGTTGTAGGGGCGGCAACCCCTCCCCCCTTCTCCTTGGGCCAGCAGAAGTAAAAAAATTTGGGGGTTCACAGGAAAGCAATTTTAAAAATTTTTATCTTGCTTTGTTTTACTCAGTGCTTCACACTTTTATATCTTTTAATAACTTTTTAAATAAT
>JASAMX010010708.1:0-13300 GCA_030248175.1 Microlaimidae sp. YZB2_3 | reverse complement strand
GGTTTACCCAAATTAACGGTAATATACATTTTAGGTGTTGCAAATGTTGCCGAGGAACTTTTACGCACAGCCCCGCCCCAGAGTAGTCGATTAGCAAGCGGTTAAAAAAACTGGGGCCGGATGGCTTCTTCTATGTCTCTGTGACGACATTGGGTGGGTTTTGGTCATTTCCGTGGATTTTTATTTTTTCTTTATTACTAAAAAATCAGAGAAAAAACCAAAAAAAACGGTTATTTTTGTTGTGACTCTATCTATAATAAAGCCTTGATTGCTTTTTTTTTTGAAAAAATGAATACGGTAATTCCATAGATTTTTTAGGCAGTTCCGTGGTAGACGCACCACCTGCCACCGGAATGTTGTTGCTGGCTGTAAGAAGCGCCTTTCCCAGATCTCCCAAAGAAGCAGAGGCAGAAAAACAAAGGGGCGGACGCTTTCACCTGGCAAGTCACACTGGAGGCTCGGGCCGGAGCTTTGTGCTCTAAGTGCATTTTTGTTGGTTGATTTTTATATTTAAGGTATAACACCACAGTTTGATTTTGGCGGCAGAGTCTTTTTCTAATTAACTTTTACTAACGTAATTTGACCTTCTGATTCCAATTTTTGACGTTCATTTTTCTTTAAGAAGGATTGTTTATCGTCAACAATCATCATAAATGACACCAAATATAATACATGTCAAAAATTACCGAAAATATTCTATTTTTTTCATTTTTCCTTTAGCGTATCTTGAATAATGAACATTTTTTTTAGATTAAACAGTTAAAAATTAAAAAAAAATTTTACGTTAAAATTATTCCTCTATGGAAGACTCGAACCTAGGGGTCATCAGGTGAGCACGGTCGGGGAAGCTAGGGAGGGGGGGGTGGTTACCCAGGGAAAATCGAATTATGAATTCTAGGAGGGGGTCCCAGGGGTTTCAGACCCCCTAGCTTTTTATGGGGGGTTCGACCCGGAGTGCGAAATTTTGAAATCTAGAGGAGGGTCAGGTGGGATCCGATGTCCAAAGCAAAACAGTTTTAAACCATAATAATTTTAATAATTGTTCTTTTTATAGCCTAGCTTTTTAGGGGGTGTCGACCCGGGGTGCGAAATTTTGAAATCTAGAGGGGGTCAGGTGTCCAAAGCAAAACAGTTTAAAACCATAATAACTTTAGTAATTGTTCTTTTTATAGGATAATACTACATTTCATTGAATAAAAAGCTATATGCTGGTGTAAAAAAGGTGTCAAAACATAAATATGTGTTAAAAATTCAGGTGTTATGAAGAAAATTTAGTATAAAAAAGTACCTAAAATTTTCTCGAAGGGGAAAGGGGGGGTCAGATTTCGAATTCTAGAGGGGGGTCAGGAGTAAAAAAAAAATGGAAATTTGGGGGTAGGGGGGGGCGCTCCTAGATTTTCGTCTAGGGGGGTCCCAAAATTTCGAGGCTAGGGAGGGGGTGGACCCCACCCTGCCCCCCCATTCTTAGCTATGCAAACCTGTGCACGGTCTGGAAATGCCCCCCATTTCTTTATTGGAGGATTTGCCTCCCTCTTTTTATTTCCCCCCCCCCTCCAAAAAATGAAAATGTACCCTTAAATTAAGATGCCATTTTTGACCTATGATGACGCCATCGTCGTAAATTTTTTGCAGTTTTTAGCCAGAGCCTATTTCAATGTATTTTAAGTCATTTTAGACCTATTTTTACCTTATTTTCGCTTTTTTGTCCTATTTTTCTCTTTCCCCTTCTTTTTTTCTCTTGTTTCTTTTTTTTTCTCTTTTTTTTCTCCCCTGCTTGCCCCCCCGTTTTATTGCCCCCACCCTCGTTTCAAAAAAGTTGCCCCCCGTGCCCCCCCCCGTTTTGGAATTGCCCCCAATCAAACCACGGGGGGCCGAGCACAGGTCTGCCTGTGTCTGAGATCTCTCTCGTAAAAGATACTTTTAACAAACTTTTCGAAATGTAGTTTCTCGGCGTCAAAATCAAAAAAACTTTAAATGAAAATTAAAAATTTTAATTTGCTCAGATTTTAATAAAAGTTTGGAAATAGTTAGACACAAGTCTAATCAATACTCTGAATTGTATTTGATTATAAAACTAATTCAGGATTTTTTTTATTTGATTTTTTTTAAAAACATCGATTTTTTTAACTTTCTTAAAATTTTGAATTACGTTTGACTCCAAACCACATCTAAAAGATGCCGCCTATTTTTCGTTAACTTTCTATAAAACTGCAGCAAAAACTGAGCGAATCAAATTTTTTAAATGGCCAAAAACTGTTTTTTGAGCTTTAAATTCATCAAACTATATTTCAAAATAGAACATTCGGTAAACGATGAAACTATTAACGTTGAATACATCATAATCTGAGCTTTAGATCGCACTATAATTTTGTCGGACAAAAATTAATATTTAAGTTGATATCTAACTTCTACTAAAAATCGTTGTAACTGTGGTGATCTAGCTTAAGGGAAAGGTCTTATATTATCACACCTGTGCGCTGCCCCTTCCCCTCCCCTCGGGGTTTTATTGAAAAGGGGAGCAATTCTAAATTGGGCGAAGGAAGCAAGCAGGAAAGAAAGAGAAAAAAAGAAAGGAAAAAAAAACAAGACATTTTTTTTTAAATTTCTTGTAATTTAAATAATTAATCCATTTTATCGGAGGTAGTGAAATACAAATTTATTTTCAGAATGTTCAAGTATGTTTAAAAACTATGAACCAATAAGAAATTAACTTTTTATTTTCACTTTATTTTTTAAATTGTGTTGTTGTTCTCGCACAGCCTGGAACTTATCCCCCCTAAGCTGTTTATGCAAAGGGTAGGCGCTAAGAAAGTCAGAAGAGAATCTTTTAATACTGTATTTTTTGTAGTTCTAAATAAACAGGCACGAAAATGTTTTAGCGATGCAAAGCTTTTTCACTTATTGCAAAGATTTGATCAGCGACGACGTGCTAAGGAGAATCGCAGGACCGATCGACGCCGCGTTGACTATGTTGGCACAGTGAGTTGTAATTTTTAGCCATGGGCGGAACTGCCAGAACACCCGGAACACCGGAACAGGAATTGAGATTTCCCGAAAATCCGGAACCGGAATTCCAAATTTCGCCCGGAACATCCGGAATCCGGAACACCGGAACAGGAATTGAGATTCCCGAAAATCCGGAACCGGAATTTCAAATTTTGCCCGGAACATCCGGAATCCGGAACACCGGAACAGGAATTGATATTCCCGAAAATCCGGAACCGGAATTTCAAATTTTGCCCGGAACATCCGGAATCCGGAACACCGGAACAGGAATTGAGATTTCCCAAAAATCCGGAACCGGAATTTCAAATTTTGCCCGGAACATCCGGAATCCGGTACTAGCACTGCCTATTAAACAGCGAAACTCCTGGAACATCCGGAATCCGGAACCAGAATTGAAATTTTCCAAATATCCAGAACAGGAACCGGAACTGGAATTTTAAATTTTGCTCAAAACATCTGGAACCATGAACCGGAACTGCCCATCACTAATAATTATCGTAAAGATATGTTTAAAAAAATAGTTGTAAATAATAATTATTAATTTTATAAAATAATTAATAATAATTACCCAGAGCTGTGCACGGTCTGGAAAGCCCCCTCCCCCCCGCTTTATTGGAGGATTTGCCCCCCTCCCGTTTTATTTCCCCCCCCTGGCCAAAAATATGAAAAAATACCCTAAAATTATAACGCGATTTTTGACCTATGATGACGCCATCATCGCGAATTTTTTTCAGTTTTTAGCCTATTTCAATGTATTTTAAGCCATTTAAGACATATTTTTACCTTATTTTCGCTTTTTTGTCCCTTTTTTCTTTTTCCCTTCTTTTTTCTCCTTTTTTTCTCTTTTTTATTTCCCCCTGCTTGCTTCCTTCGCCCAATTTGGAATTGCTCCCCTTTTCAATAAAACCCCGAGGGGAGGGGAAGGGGCAGCGCACAGGTGTGATAAAGTAAGACCTTTCCCTTAAGCTAGATCACCACAGTTACAACGATTTTTAGTAAAAGTTAGATATCAACTTAAATATTAATTTTTGTCCGACAAAATTATAGTGCGATCTAAAGCTCAGATTATGATGTATTCAACGTTAATAGTTTCATCGTTTACCGAATGTTCTATTTTGAAATATAGTTTGATGAATTTAAAGCTCAAAAAACAGTTTTTCGCCATTTAAAAAATTTGATTCGCTCAGTTTTTGCTGCAGTTTTATAGAAAGTTAACGAAAAATAGGGGGCATCTTTTAGATGTGGTTTGGAGTCAAACGTAATTCAAAATTTTAAGAAAGTTAAAAAATTGCTATTTTTAAAAAAAATACAAATATAAAAACTCCTGAATTGGTTTTATAATCAAATACAATTCAGAGTATTGATTAGACTTGTGTCTAACTATTTCCAAACTTTTATTAAAATCTGAGCAAATTAAAATTTTTAATTTTCATTTGAAAGTTTTTTTGATTTTGACGCCGAGAAACTACATTTCGAAAAGTTTGTTAAAAGTATTTTTTCGAGAGAGATCTCAGACACAGGCAGACCTGTGCTCGGCCCCCCGTGGTTTGATTGGGGGCAATTCCAAAACGGGGGGGGGCACGGGGGGGCAACTTTTTTGGAACGATGGAGGCAATAAAACGGGGGGGGGGGGCATGCAGGGGAGAAAAAAAAGAGAAAAAAAAAGAAACAAGAGAGAGAGAAAGAGAAGAAGAAGGGGAAAGAGAAAAATAGGACAAAAAAGCGAAAATAAGGTAAAAATAGGTCTAAAATGACTTAAAATACATTGAAATAGGCTCTGGCTAAAAACTGCAAAAAATTTACGATGATGGCGTCATCATAGGTCAAAAATGGCATCTTAATTTAAGGGTACTTTTTCATTTTTTGGCGGGGGGGGGGGGGGGGCAATAAAACGAAGGGAGGCAAATCCTCCAATAAAGCAGGGCGGGCATTTCGAGACGTGCACAGGTCTGCATAGCTAAGAAGGGGGGGGGGGGGGGCGGGGTGGGGTCCACCCCCTCCCTAGCCTCGAAATTTTGGGACCCCCCTAGACCAAAATCTAGGAGCGCCCCCCCCTACCCCCAAATTTCCATTTTTTTTTTACTCCTGACCCCCCTCTAGAATTCGAAATCTGACCCCCCCTTTCCCCTTCGAGAAAATTTTAGGTACTTTTTTTATAGTAAATTCTCTTCCAAAAACATGAATTTTGAACACATATTCATGTTTTTGCACCTTTTTTACACCAGAATATAGCTTTTTATTCAATAAAACGTAGTATCATCCTATAAAAAAACAATTATTAAAGTTATTATGGTTTTAAACTGTTTTGCTTTAGACACCGGACCCCACTTGACCCCCTTCTAGATTTTAAAATTTCGCACCCCGGGTCGACCCCCCCCCTTAAAAAACTAGAGGGGGTCCGGACCCCCCTCCTAGAATTCAAAATTCGATTTACCTCGGGTACACCAGTGGTGTACCCGGGGTGTAACACCAGTGGTGTAACACCACCCCCCTAGGTTCCCGGACCGTTCTCACCTATGATCTCAGATGGGCCATTTGCCGAGTGGTTAGAGTGTCGGGCTCCGATCGTCGGACCCCTAGCATAGGTGAGAAAGGGGGGGGCAGGGTGGGGTCCACCCCCCTGGCCTCGAAATTTTGCCCCCCCCCTAGACAAAAATCCAGGGCCCCCCCCCTCCCCCGAATTTCCGAATTTTTTACCCCTGACCCCCCTCTAGATTTTGAAATCTGACCCCCCTCCCCCCTCGGGAAAATTTTAGGTACCTTTTTTATACTAAATTTTCTTCCAAAAACGTGAATTTTCATCACATATTCATGCTTTTACACCCTTTTTATACATGAATATGGCTTTTTATTCAATAAAATGTAGTATTATCCTATAAAAAGAACAATTATTAAAGTTATTATGGTTTAAAACTGTTTTGCTTTGGACACCGGACCCCACCTGACCCCCCTCTAGATTTCAAAATTTTGCACCCAGGGTCGACCCCCCCTAAAAAGCTAGGGGGGTCCGGACCCCCCTGGGACCCCCCTCCTAGAATTCAAAATTCGATTTACCCCGGGTAACCACCCCCCCCCCCCCCTAGCTTCCCCGACCGTGCTCACCTATGACCCCTAGGTTCGAGTCTTCCGCAGGGAATAATTTTAACGTAAAATTTTTTTTTAATTTTTAACTGTTTAATTTAAAAAAAATGTTCATTATTCAAGATACGCTAAAGGAAAAATGAAAAAAATAGAATATTTTTGGTAATTTTTGACATGTATTATATTGGTGTCATTTATGATGATTGTTGACGATAACAATCTTTTTAAGAAAAATGAACGTCAAAAATTGAATCAGAAGGTCAAATTACGTTAGTAAAAGTTAATTAGAAAAGATCTGCCGCCAAAATCAAACTGTGGTGTTATACCTTAAATATAAAAATCAACCAACAAAATGCACTTACAGCACAAAGCTCCGGCCCGAGCCTCCAGTGTGACTTGCCAGGTGAAAGCGTCGCCCCTTTGTTTTTCTGCCTCCGCTTCTTTGGGAGATCTGGGAAAGGCGTTTTTCCACAGCAACAACATCCGTGGTAGGTGGTGCTTTACCACGGAACTGCCTAAAAAATCTATGGAATTACGTATTCATTTTTCAAAAAAAAAGCAATCAAGGCTTTATTATAGATAGAGTCACAACAAAATACCGTTTTTTTGGTTTTTTCTCTATTTTTAGAATAAAGAAAAAATAAAAATCCACGGAAATGACCAAAACCCACCCAATGTCATCACAGAGCATAGAAGAAGCCATCCGGCCCCAGTTTTTACCGTTGCTAATCGACTACTCTGGGTGGCTGTGCGTAAAAGTTCCTCGGCAACATTGAACACCTAAAATGTATATTACCGTTAATTTGGGTAAACCTATTTTATTATTAACAACAACTGAGTAATTTTTTAAAAAACATTGAATAAATAAAAACGAGAGGAACAAACAAGCAAATATAATTAATAATTAGTGATGTGTAGTGGAGCTCCGAGCTCCGGAGCAACTCACGGAGCTCAGCTCAGATTTTGTACTAAATATAGGAATAATTAAAGAGTGATGATATATATTATTTGGTTAAAATCATTTTGCAATTTTTTTTTCAAAACTCATTTAAAATGCTATAAACAGTCTGAAAAATGAACAAAAAGAATAACTTTTTATTTCAAGCTTAAATAAGCTTAAAATCGCTCATTTAGAAAGCGGACCTCCGGAGCTCCCTCCGCTTTTAATGACCTAAGCTTCGGAGCATGATATTGGAGGGTAGGAACTATAGGTGGGCAGGGGCGGTTGAGGAGGGTTATACCTCATCCAAAATCCCGACTATAGTCGACATCCCCCCTCTTGATTTGGGAGTGGTACCCCGGACACCCTCCTCCCCTAAAATTTGACGGGTCCCAGTACGCTAAAAACGCTAAAAATGGGGTATTTGAGGTATACCCAAAAAATTTGGGACACCCCCCTCTCCCAATTTCGAGGGTCGGGTATACCCCCCAAAATTCGGGAAGCTTCCCACTTATGGTTGGACCATATCTAATAATAATACTATCGAATTGGCGAAATAATAAATGCTGATTGAATGAAATTAGAAAACTAAACTCTAAAGTGAATATTATCCCAGACAATTTTTTACTGGAAAAGATCAGTGCTAAGAAAACGAACTTTTGTCAAAAAAATTTATCTATATTATAAAAAATATCATAAAAAATTTCTCCAGAAAGCATAATTATTAGTCATGCAATTTATTCGCAGAGGTTTCTTTAACTGTAAAAACATTCATTAAAACTAGAAAAGCTTTTTAGTATTTTATCGACTAATTTTATTCTGATTATGATGATTTTAGATCGACAATTATTCTTTCAATTAGGTTATACAATACAATACCGTACACTTCATTATTTAAAACCCAGACCTGTGCACTGCCTTCCCCCGGGTTTTAGGGGGGGGGGGGGGGGAATTCTAAAACGGTGGGGGCGGGGGGCAACTTTTTTGAAACCAAGGGGCAATAAAACGGGGGGCAAGTAGGGGGGAAAGAAAAAAAAGAGAAAAAAAAAGAAAAAAGAGAAAAAAAGGAAAAGGGAAAAAAGATACAAAAAAGCGAAAACAAGGTAAAAATGGGTCTAAAATGGCTTAAAATACATTGAAATAGGCTAAAACCTGCAAAAAATTTGCGATGATGGTTTCATCATAGGTCAAAAATCATCATAATTTTAGGGTACTTTTTTATTTTTTGGCGGAGGGGGGGGGGGGGAATAAAACGGGTCGGGGGGCAATAAAACGGGGGGGGGCAAATCCTCCAATAAGCAGGGGATATTTCCAGACCGTGCACAGGTCTAAAAACCACTTAAATACCTGTCTCCCTTTGCCATACGGGATGCCCAATGGACACTCAAAACAACCGCCGAGTAAAGCCGCTAACGCCAAAGAATAACCCGACAATGCGTCTGGAGAAGCCTTCATGTGCTCCAATCTGCAAAATAACCAAAATATAATACCGTTTAAAAACAAAAAATAAAGAAGTTAGCGGTGATTCCTAACGTGAAAAGCGTTTAACCGCCGAAAATTTTTAATAGCTTGACTCTGCCCCAAGGGTACTTTACCTAGATTTTTAGTGTAACGACCTCAAAAAAGGAATTTTTTGCTTGCAAACAAACAAACAGACGAACCTGCTAAGACATCGGTCGATGAGCGGGGTAAGTTGAGAGGGTACAGCGGCAGCCACGGAGCGCAGACACCAGGCCGCGGACACGCGCGCGGCTCGACACGGGTGCAACAGTGCTGCAAATATCGGCTCCATGATGCCTAAATAATATAACAATAATAATATAAATATTAAAAATTAAAATCATAAATTATAAAAGACCAAAAGTGTAGCCAGGATTTCAATTGAGGGGGGGATTTTCTGGAAGGTGCTTTACTTTGCTTCACAGTAGGGTCTGGGAGGCGGGCGCGGGAGCCTCCCAGAAATGTGGGGTCTGGGGGGCGGGAGCCCCCGAACGGAGTCAAGGTGCAGAGCCCCTTGTCAGGGAGGTCCTGGAGGCAGAATGCCAACCCGGGGTGGAAATTTTTTTAATTTTAAGCTCTTAAAAGGCACCAGGAAACCTAAATTTAAGTACAGAATCTTGATTCATTTTCTCTCTTTTTAATAAAACACAACAAAATAAAAATATAATAAAATAAAATAGTTTTAGGCATTTTATTACCATTTTAATTCAAAAAACAAACGTTTTCTAAACAAATAAATCTTTATTTAATTTTAGTTAGCACTACGGGTGTGCATTGCCGAGAAATTTCATTTTAGCCGCGCCTTAGCTTTAGTACTAAAGGTTCAAAAATTGTTTAGCCTTAGCTTTAGTACTAAGCCCAAAAAAGGCTTAGTACTAAGCACTTTAGCCTTAGCTTTTGCCAAACTGACAAATATGGACCTGTTCCTAAATTTTTTTAAATTATATCTTTTTTAAGGTAATTCTTAGCATTGCATTGTTAATTTTAGAGTAAAAACTCAACGCTAAAGACGTTTTTATTGTTTATTGCATCAAGTTTTAGTTTATATTTTAAAAATAATATTTTCAGGGTTAATTTTACAGTTTTAAAATTGCTCTTGTAATTGTATTCCAATTTTAACTTTAAACGTTAACAGATATATCAAAAATGGTTAACTATCAAGAATATTTTTTCTGAAATGAATATCTAAAGTAACAAAACATTTAACCAACATTTTTTATTTAAAAAAACACTTACTGCATAATAAACCTAACAAAATGCCCATATGAAATAGTAAAAATATGATGATTTTAATATTAAGCACTTAGAAACTTGAAAAATACTTCAAAAAAGCAAAAAAATCAATATTTTCTAATGCTTAAACAAAAATAAGAAATACAAAAAAATAAAACCCCATATTCATAGCACCTTGCAACCAAAATTCGTTTTAATCGCTTTAATTAGCATTATTGTTCAAAATATTCTCTCATGTTTCTTTTAAAGTAAAAATATAGTATATTCAATTTTCTATAAGTATAGTTTTTAGGCAGCTAAGAGTGAGAGAAAGGGTTGAGCTGGTTGGTTACCGGGGGTGAATTGCATCTTGAATTCTGGGAAGGATGTATGGACAATTTTGAAATCTAGAAGAGGGTCAGGGTGTGTCTTGTGGATTTTCAAAACAAAATATTTTAGAGGTGTCAGATTAAAATTCTGGAGGAGAGCCAGGTTAAAAAAAAGAGAACTTTTCTGAGGAGAACTCGATTTTTTTTAGGAGGAGGGTCCAAAATTTTGAGGTTAAAGGACCCCACTATACCTCTCCACTTCATGGATAGAAATCTCATTAAATAATCATGTTTTTGATTGGTGAACAATTTTTTTTGGTTTTTTGGTCATTTTTTTGGTCAATCATTTTTGGGTGATTTTTCATTGTCCTGGCAAAAGCTAACGTTTTGCCGGGCCCATACCTTTTGCCGAGCTTTTGCCAGCTAATTTCAGTTTAGCCGCGCCTTAGCTTTAGTACTAAGCCCAAAAAACCCTTTAGTACTAAAGCACTTTAGCTTTAGCTTTAGTACTAATGACACCCGTAGTTAGCACTAAGTAATTGAAGTTAACAGTACTTAAGTAATTGAAGAAGACGGTTTTAAAGTGAGTAACCAAAGCATTTACAATAAAAAAATCCTAAGAAAACCGCTTTTTACACTAAAAAAGTGGTTGAATTGTGATTTCCTACTCTTTGATACTGCCGCTTTTATGCAAACATTTTTATACAAAATTAAAATACAATATTTTTAAACTCACTGCACTAATGTTTTGAATTATGAATAATTCCATTTTTTTTGAATTATAAATGATATTATTGCAAAAATGTTTATATAAAAACTCCTATATAAAAAAAGCACGGAAAAGTAGGCCATTATAATGAGCCTCTTCCTTTATTTAAATGACACCCTCCACTATAATGGCATGGTAGCCATTTTAATTCGGCGAATTAAAATGGAGAGAAAGCTATTATCATGGGTGGCGCCGCGCCAGCCATTATTAAAGAACGTGGGTAAATTTTGAAATTCAGAACCTTCTTCTTCTTCTTCTTATTATTATTATTATTCCAACGCTCTATCCTTAAAAGCGATATTCCTTCTTCGTATTCGTTACTGATTGATCAAAAATAAACATGGGCTCATTAGAAAGAAGAAGGAATTACGCAACTTTCTTAGGGAGCACTTTTTTTTCATTTAGGTCCTTGTTATCGATTTATTGATCAAAAAGTAGGAAAAATCACAAATTCAACCACTTTTTAGTGATAAAAAAAAAAAGCGGTTTTCTTAGGATTTTTTTATTGTAAATGCTTTGGTTACTCACTTTAAAACCGTCTTCTTCAATTACTTAAGTACTGTTAACTTCAATTACTTAGTGTTAACTAGGGTGTCATTACAAGCTAAAGTGCTTTAGTACTAAACGGTTTTTGGGCTTAGTACTAAAGCTAAGGCGCGGCTAAACTGAAATTAGCTGGCAAAAGCTCGGCAAAAGGTATGGTCCCATCAAAACGTTAGCTTTTGCCAGAACAATGAAAAATCACCCAAAAATGATTGACCAAAAAAATGACCAAAAAACCAAAAAAATTGTCCACCAATCAAAAACATGATTATTTAATGAGATTTCTATCCATGAAGTGCAGAGGTATGGTGGGGTCCTTTAACCTCAAAATTTTAGACCCTCCTCCTAAAAAAAATTGAGTTCTCCTCAGAAAAGTTCTCTTTTTTTAACCTGGCTCTCCTCCAGAACTTTAATCTGACACCTCTAAAGTATTTTGTTTTGAAAACCCACAAGACACACCCTGACCCTCTTCTAGATTTCAAAATTGTCCATACATCCTTCCCAGAATTCAAGATGCAATTTACCCCCAGTAACCAACCACCTTAACCCCTTCCCTCACTCTTAGCTGCCTAAAAACTATACTTATAGAAAGTTGAATATAATATATTTTTACTTTAAAAGAAAAATGAGAGAATATTTTGAACAATAATGCTAATTAAAGCGATTAAAACGAATTTTGGTTGCAAGGTGCTATGAATATGGGGTTTTATTGTTTTTGTGTTTCTTATTTTTGTTTAAGCATTAGAAAATATTGATTTTTTGCTTTTTTGAAGTATTTTTCAAGTTTCTAAGTGCTTAATATAAAAATCATAATATTTTTACTATTTCATATGGGCATTTTGTTAGGTTTGTTATGCAGTAAGTGTTTCTTTAAATAAAAAATGTTGGTTAAATGTTTTGTTACTTTAGATATTCATTTCAGAAAAAATATTCTTGATAGTTAACCATTTTTGATATATCTGTTAACATTTAAAGTTAAAACTGGAATACAATTACAAGAGCAATTTTAAAACTGTAAAATTAACCCTGAAAATAATATTTTTTAAAATATAAAACTAAAACTTGATGCAATAAACGTTAAAAACATCTTTAGTGTTGAGTTTTTACACTAAAATTAACAATGCAATGCTAAGAATTACCTTAAAAAAGAGATAATTTAAAAAAATTTAGGAACAGTTCCATATTTGTCAGTTTGGCAAAAGCTAAGGCCAAAGTGCTTTAGTACTAAGCCTTTTTTGGGCTTAGTACTAAAGCTAAGGCTAAACGATTTTTGAACCTTTAGTACTAAAGCTAAGGCGCGGCTAAAATGAAATTTCTCGGCAATGCACACCCGTAGTGCAACTAAAAATAAAAAAAGGATTAATTGTTTAGAAAACGTTTGTTTTTTGAATTAAAATGGTAATAAAATGCCTAAAACTATTTTATTTTATTATATTTTTATTTTGTTGTGTTTTATTAAAAAAAGAGAAAATGAATCAAGATTCTGTACTTAAATTTAGGTTTCCTGGTGCCTTTTAAGAGCTTAAAATTAAAAAAAAAATTCCACCCCGGGTTGGCATTCTGCCTCCAGGACCCCCCTGACAAGGGGCTCTGCACCTTGACTCTGTTCGGGGGCTCCCGCCCCCCAGACCCCCCATTTCTGGGAGGCTCCCGCGCCCGCCTCCCAGACCCTACTGTGAGCACGTATAAAGCACCTTCCAGAAAATCCCCCCCTCAATTGAAATCCTGGCTACACTTTTGGTCTTTTATAATTTATGATTTTAATTTTTAATATTTATATTATTATTATTATATTATTTAGGCATCATGGAGCCGATATTTGCAGCACTGTTGCACCCGTGTCGAGCTGCGCGCGTGTCCGCGGCCTGGTGTCTGCGCTCCGTGGCTGCCGCTGTACCCTCATCACGCCTGGGCGCGCCC
>JASAMX010010707.1:0-14568 GCA_030248175.1 Microlaimidae sp. YZB2_3 | reverse complement strand
ATATTCTAAACTCTGTTATGGATATATAACATTTCAAAGTTCGAGTTTTGTCGCCAGTCCGCATCATTTTTGTATAGACTATAGTTAATCTAATGATTAGATTCTAATCATTAGCATGAATAGTTTTTAAAAAAATTAAATTTTTTCAAGATTTTTCAAAATGAGATTGTAAAATAAAACAAACTACGGCTGTTATGTATCGTCGTTACGACGGCAAAATGAGCCACAAATCCTTCAAAATATTATGACGGTGACTCATTAAATTTTAAAAACCACCTTTTTTACTACATAATCAGTCGCAGTCTCGTGTATTTCATAATGGCAATGGTTCATTTTGCCGTATTGACGACGAGACGATATATTGTAGGCACAGTGCCAGTTTTTACACGTTCAGTTTGTTTAGTAATTTTTTGAAAATAAATTAAGGAGACATGGGTCCATATTATATGAACGCTTTAACATTATACCGCTGATCTGGCAAACCAAATTTTTTTAAAGATAATTTTGTTAATTGTTTAGGTTGACGTTTCTGATATGTCGCAAACATTCGAGCGGTTACCTGGTTTAAATATTAGTCCAAAACTTCTTAGTCGTATGAAAGCTGCTAAATACTTAGGTATGTTAATTAGTGTATTGTTCTATTTGTTTATAACACAAATGATGAGCTTTGTAGCGAAAGAAGATCGCGGCCGCAAGAAAAAAGATTGGGGTATTAGATGGAATGGAGTATAAGTTTTAAAGCATGGACATAATCAGGGGGCGGGCGCCGCCCTCCCCCACAAATGGTCCTCAGATGTTAAATTTTCGGGTTTTCAGAGGCCAAAAATTTAAAAAATTTTAGCGTCTCGCTAATCGCTCGGCGATAAACTGTAAAATAGTTTTGGTACCACAATTGACCCCCAAAAAGCAAAAAAAAATCCGCTTCGCTTTGTTTAGCGGTGAAATTCCATTATATGCCTATTTCTCGTTATTTATCTTGCCTAATTTATTGAAAAAAGTACAATCATTTTAAAAACAATAAGTAATACACATCAAGCAAAACAAACAATCATATTTAGTTGATTTGTGTATACATATCTTCTTCTCCTAAATTTTCCAGCCGCCTATAGTAATGGCTCAGTTATTTTTCCATATAGGTACCCTAAAAAACACAGAGATGTTGCTCATCTGCTGTGGTTTAGAGTGTAGGTATATTCAGGGGTCTAAAAGGTCTCTAAATTCCTTTTTCGTGAAATCCAGGCTCTGCCAGTGTCTGCTGCTGCTGCTAATGTATTTTTTTAACTAAGAAAACATGTTTTTACAGCTAAAAACATTAGATAATACGTTATTAGGCCAAAAACAGTGTATTATACAGCTTTATCTACGTTTATCCACTGCTTTTTTAACCCTTTCAAAAATTGGGCCCTCCCCTCCTTCGAAAATATTTTGTACTGGAAATCGCCCCCCCCCCCTCTAAAATGAAACCCTGGGTACATCTCTGCTTAAAGGGGTTGTCTTGTTGTCTGATTTCAGTTCTTTCTCGGATTTTTATGTGTGTATAACCGCCTCACAAGGTATGCCCAAAGTCCTGTTTATTTAAAGATAGCTTGATTATCAGAGGCGTTTTAAACTCTGTGCGTTGTAAGTGGTCGAAGGGCGGAGATCTTATTTACGGATAAGCCAACCGCCTTTCTGTGGGCTGAGCTTACTTTTTGATGAATGCTCGGCTTTCTCGTGCTAACATTTTGAAATCCAATCTTCATGAAAACTAATTGCTCGTGGATCGTTTGTTTGGTTTTTCGATCACCTTTTTCCTTGTTAAATACTTGTGAATGCTAAAGGTATAAGTAAAATTGAAAAAAAAAGTGCGTGATATTAGTAAGTGGTTACAATACAACAAAAGGCGAAAATTTATCTCTAGTTAAATGAAAATTATAAGAAAAAATTATTGTTTATTCTTGGCACATTGGTTTTTTTATTAATATGTCCAAAAAAAAATTTTTACGTTTTTAAAAAAAACATAAAAGTTGATCTTTTAAATCACACCTTCTCCTTTACCCAATTGTTCCTTCCATTTTTTTTGCTAATCAAGCAAGGCTCAAAAATATGGGCACTGCGACTGCAGTAATTTTTAGCCATATGCACAAAATTTTTATCATTATATGGTTAAAAATGGTCCAATCGAAAACACTGTTGTATGAATTGTAATTGATAGTAACAAAACAAAGAATGGCAGAAGAAAAATGACCCAAAAAAATGACTCTTCCATTAACGAGTTAAATAATATGTTTTTACTTCGCGTTACTAAAATATTAATGGCGTCCCGATATTTTCATCGTGCTCAAAATTAGTGATGGGCGGAACACCGGAACCGGAATTGAGATTTTCCAAAAATCCGGAATCGAAACCGGAATTCCAAATTTTGCCTAGAAAATTCTGAGCCGAAACTACCCATCACTACTCAAAATAGGCTTGTTATAATACCCTACACAAAATAGTGTTTCTTATTTTACTGTGCAAAAATTATTATGATGGCCGTAATTGAATAATAGCTTTAAAGTGTTGTATGTTTTACCTGATATAGTCGTTCATTTCATACTGATATAACTTTACACACATAATATTTATATATATATATATATGCATGAGCATGGACCAGCATGGAGCATGGAGCTAAGGGGTGGCTACCCCGGGTAAATGGCTCTTTGACAGTTAGAAGGGGGTCCATGGGGCATGGGGGTTCCCTACCCCTCCCCTAGCTTTTTAGGGGGGTCTACCCGGGGTAGACCAGTTTGTGACAGTAAATTTAACCCAAATTTATACGCAGAATTTGGCTCGGAGAGGGGGATTGGGGAAGAGGTGGAATGGAAAGTGGACGCGCAGACAGAACCTCCCCCCCCCCCAACCTTTTCCCCTTTGCTCATGTATGACTTTACACCGCTTTGTTATCGTAATTAATGATATTTACGTAAAATTGAAATTTTCTTACTACCAAGGCATATCGTTTTTGTGGTGAAGTTATATAATTTGATCGTCTCATTCTGACAATATTAAATATATATAGGGGGGGGGGGGGGGCGGGGGGGCTGGGGGGGGCGGGGGGGGCGGGGGGGGGGGGAGGGGGGGGGGGAGCGGGGGGCGCGGCGTGCGTTGCATGCGTATTTTGGCGGGGGGGGGGCCCCGGGGCCAGTAGAGTATTATAATCATACATGGGCAAGTTGGTCCGGAGTGGAGGGGGGGGTAAAATCCGAGAAACACAAAATACCCATATCGCTTTTTTTCTGGAGTGCATTTTACCCATATCGTTTTTCGATTTTAAAGAAAAAATAGGTTAAAAAAAGCTAATTTTAGGTCAAACAAGCCTTTTTTATTGCATTTTTGAGCTTTTTACTGTTTAAAGCATTCATTTTGACCTTAAAACTTAAGTTTGGAGGCAGTTAGAAGTCATTTTAAAGACATTTTTTTCTTCATTTTTCCAAAATCGGGGGGTTAACTTTTTCTCTCCCCCTCCTTCTAAATGGGGGGGATTAAACCCCCTTCTTAGAATTTGGGTGGTTAACCCCCCCAACCCCCCCGGGGCCCATCTATGATTATAATAATAGACATGGGTGGGCAATGAGCAAATTTTAAAATTCTGTCGTTGTCCATACATATTATAGATAAAGAGTAGAGTTCATTTCCTCCTCTCCTCCTCCTCCTCCTCTTCATCTTCAAAAATTGGGGCCTCCCCTTCCCCTCCCTAAATTTTCCATTTTTTTTTTTTGTAACCTTACATACATTACGATTACGACGTAGGCAGTGGCGTGCCCAGGACTTCATTTCGAGAGGGGCGGTCTGGAGGGGGCTAAATACTAACCCTAAAGGGGGTCTGGGGAGCGGCAGACCCCCAGATATGAAGGGTCTGGGGGCGAGAGCCCCTAGCGGGGTCAAGGGCATACATGGGCACGGGGGGGGTTGGGGGGGGTTAACCCCCCCCCAAATTCTGAGAAGTGGGGTTTAACCCCCCCCCACTCAGAAGTGGGGGGGGAGAAAAAGTTAACCCCCCCCCCCATTTTTGAAAAAAATGAAGAAAAAAATGTCTTTAAAATGACTTCTAACTGCCTCCAAACTTAAGTTTTGAGGTCAAAATGAATGTTTTAAGCAATAAAAAGCTCAAAAATGCAATAAAAAGGGCTTTTTGACCTAAAATTAGCGTTTTTAACCTATTTTTCCTTCAAAATCGAAAAACGATATGGGTAAAATGCACTCCAGAAAAAAAACGATATGGGTATTTTGCGTTTCTCGGATTTTAACCCCCCCCCCCTAATTTGGGGTTTAACCCCCCCCACTCCGGACCAACTTGCCCATGTATGGGTCCGGGGGGGGGGGGGGAAGTTTTTTTAGGCCCTAAATTACACTAATATTCCAGATGATACTTATTACAAAATTTAGAGTTTTTTTATACCTTTTCATTTAAAACATGTGTTTATAACGTTAATAAACGGATAATAGTGTTTATAATAGTTTAATTAAACATCTATGCATTATTTACTGAACGGGATAATCGATTTGAAATCGAAAAACTAAGATAAAATATTAATTTAAACTACCCGCGTAGCGGGGAAATTTTGGTTTTTTTGACTATTAATATGCTTTTGGAAGGCATTTAGGGTCTGTATTAATATTAAAGAAAAAATTTTTTCTCACCCAAAATTTAAAAAACCTTAAGGGTTACGAAAAAATCTGGCTTCGCCGGATTTGGGTGGGGGGCTGCGGCATCCCCCCCTTCCCCGCCCCCTCCCCCTGGGAACGCCACTGGACGTAGGTGAACAGCCTACTGAAATTTTTTTTGGGCGAAGGGAAACGAGACGACCTAAACAGAGAAAACTGGCACTCATTGATTTGGAGGCGACCCGCTAATTTCTGTAGACTGAAAAGCAGCGGATCCAGATGATGATAATGATGGGGGAGGGCGGGGAGTATATATATCAGAAAAAAAATTTTAAGCCCCTGTAAGGCGGCCAAAATTTTTTGGGAGTTATTACCCCATTTTTAGTATATTACCCCGTAGTTTTTTAGAAGAGGGCCGGTGGTGTACGAAAGACCCCCAAAATTTAGAGAAGGTGCTGGCAGTTTTGGAATTTTTGTTTGAAGGGACACACATAACCCCTTCCTGAATTTTAAATCTAAGCTCCTCTCTAGAAAATTTTAAGCAATATTTTATCCTAAGTTTTAGATCGATAACGAAAATTTGTAATACAAATTAGTATTCTTATGCCTAAATACCTTACAATAATGGTTAAAGTGTTTTGCTTGGGACATCAAACCCCCCTCTCTCTAGATTTAACCTCCCCTTAACCAACCCACTCTCCTTCTACCACTCCCAACCCCAAGTCAGGGCAGGTCGGGTTCCTATATTCCCCTCGTTTTTCAGACTATGCTCCTCACCAAGACCAGTGGTATTTTTCATACATGGGCACGGGGAGGGTTGGGGGGGTTAACCCCCCCCCCCAACCTTTTGATAAGGGGGGTCGTTTAACCCCTCCCCTTCACTCAGAAGTCTCAGAAGTAGGGGGGAGAAAAGGTTAACTCTCCTCCCCCCCCCCAATTTTGGAAAAATTAGGAAAAAAATCTTTAAAATGACTTCTAACTGCCTCGAAACTTAAGTTTTTAAATCAAAATGAATGTTTTAAACAATAAAAAGCTCAAAAATGCAATAAAAAGGCCTTTTTGACCTAAAATTAGCGTTTTTTTACCTTTTTTCCTTAAAATGAAATCGAAAAACGATATGGGTAAAATGCACTCCAGAAAAAAAACGATACGGGTATTTTGCGTTTCTCGAATTTTAACCCCTCTCCCCCTAAATTGGGGTTTAACACCCCCCCCACCTCCCGGACCAATTTTCCCATGTGTGGTTTAACCCCCCCCCCAAATTCTGAGAAGGGCGGTGTAACCCCCCTCCCACTCAGAAGGGATTAAAGGGTAGAAAAGGTTACCCCCCAAACATCATACATGGGCACGGAGGGGGGGTTGGGGGGGGGTTAACCCCCCCCCAAATTCTGAGAAGGGGGGTTTAACTCCCTCCTCCCACTCAGAAGTGGGGGGGGAGAAAACGTTAACCCCCTAATTTTGAAAAAATGAAGAAAAAAACGTCTTTAAAATGACGTCTAATTGCCTCCAAACTTAAGTTTTGAGGTCAAAATGAAATTTTAAGCAATAAAAAGCTCAAAAATGCAATAAAAAGGGCTTTTTGACCTAAAATTAGTGTTTTTAACCTTTTTTTCCTTTAAAATCGAAAAACGATATGGGTAAAATGCACTCCAAAAAAAAACTATATGGGTATTTTGCGTTTCCCGGATTTTAACCCCCACGCCCTAATTTGAGGTTTAGTCCCCCACCCCACTCCGGACCAACTTGCTCATGTATGCCCCCAAACAGTAAAAAGCTCAAAAATGAAATAAAAAAAGGCTTTTGTTTGACCTAAAATTAGCGTTTTTTTTACCTATTTTTTCTTTAAAATCAAAAAACGATATGGGTAAATTGCACTCCAAAAAAACGATATGGATATTTTGCGCTTCTCGGATTTTAACCCCCCTCCCCCCCTATTTTGGGGTTTAACCCCCCCCCCCATCCACTCCGGACAACTTTCCCATGTATAGTATTAGATTATTCTTGCGTAACAATTTTAAAGCGAAAAATATATTTTACTGTAATAAAGTCTACTATTAGTCTATAATAAAAAACAACACAAACACAACATGAAAAACTATATATTTACATAACGCTTATATAATGTAGCAAGTACAATACTGGAATGGTCAATCAGTAAAGCATAGTTCTGCTAAACAAAACACGAATATATTTTGCCGTCGAGTTCGGGTAGAAATAAAAGGTGTGTAAATTGTTAAATTCAATTTATTAAATTCAATTTATTAATTTATATTAAATAAAAATGTAGTTTAAAATCCGACAGAGCCGCCATCATGTTCGGCTTTGGTTTTTAAAAAAGCGACGATGTCTTTGAGTTTTCTGGTGCCAGCGCTGTTGTTATTACGTCCGGTAGTTGTGAGAAATGAGCGGTTTCGGTCCTTATTCTGGTCTTTATCGGTACGGTTAACCTCCTGACGCCCCGTAGGAATTGTGTGATTGGAGTCGCCTCCGCGCGTGGCTCTGCGATAGCTCGGCTTGTCGGCGGGAGGCGCTTGTGTAACGCTTTGGGCGATTTGGGATTGGGAAGAATGGATTGCTGTTAGAGGTGCGGCAATGGGCGAGACGGCGCACTCTTGCTGGAGACGCCTCATTTCGTGCAGGGAGTTCTGCTGGGAGATGTTGTGTCGCTGCAGGAATTTGTCCAACCAGCCCTTGGAGAACTTTAAGCCCGACTCTCCACGGGCTTCCTGGATTTCTTGAGCCTAAACTTGTGTATTAATTAGTGATGTGTATTAATTAGGGAGCTCCGGAGTTCCGCCCTTTTTGCACTAACTTTATGAATAATTATGTACAGGTAAGTGAACAAAAAAACACCCCCATATATCCTTAAATACAAATCAAACTCAAATTTAAAGGTCTTAGTGAAATCTACACCAAAAATTAACATGGAAAAGTTTTTTTACTTATTTTAACCCCAACATTTAAAAAATATGACATTTTGAAAATTGAGTTCACCTATGCTGTGTTTGGAATATCGGTATTTTTTACGCTTTTTCCAAAAAAAACACCTTGAAAATCACTTTTTAAAAACATATAAAAAACGTCTTTTAAAATTAATTACTTGTCATGTGGTGTAGTTTACAAGATATAAATTTTATTATTTAGACAAAAAAAATATTAAATTTTATTATTGAGACAAAAAAATATTTAAAAAAAAAAAAAAAAAAATATTTTAAAAATTAAAAAAATTATCACTGATTTTATTTGCTTAAATTTTTGTGCGGCTTTGTTTAAAATAATTTTTGAGTTCAAAAACAGAGCTTCAGCCAAGATAATGTTATGTTTTTGTATCAAGATTTTAAAATTCATGTTTTTTTGCTTATTATTAAATGTCAAAAGATTAAAATTTCAATAAAATCACTAAACTGTGAAAAATATTTTTCCAAACTGCTTTTCTGGGGTGAGAAAGTGCGTAGATTTAATAAAAACAGTTTTTGTAGCTCTAAAATAAACTAAAAATTACAATTGAAGACAAAAAAGTGGAAATGATGTTTTGAACTTTTTTTCTCTCTATGTAAAAATTTTAATTATTGCAAAAAATAAATTTTATGGGGTAAAAACTTGTGTAGATTCCAATAAAACTTAAACTTTTACTCTAAAAATACATGAAAACGTCTAAAATTTTAAATTATCACTAAATTTTTTTTCAATTTTTTTTCTATGTGTTAATTAAAAAACCATGAAATTTAAAGTAATTATATGGGTAGAAAAACGTTTGGACAGCTTGAAAATGTTGTTTTTATTCAAATAGCTTAAGAATTAAGTGTTTTTGAGCCGATTTTTGGTGTTTTTTTTAAGGAAAAAGTCTTTTTTTTTTTGTTTTGTTTTTTTTTGAAAAAAGTGACCCAAAAAAACGCATTTTTTTCTAATTTTCTCATTTTATAGGATATATTTATAAAAAATATGGTTATCAGACAGAAGCTAAAAAAGCGCCCCAGAAAACCTATAGACCTATTCATACATGGGCAAGTTGGTCCGGAGTGGGCGGGGGGGTTAAACCGGGGGGGGGGGGGGCCAAATTGGCGGGGGGGTCCTTTTTCCGGTTCCCTTCGGTGGGGGGGGGTGGCCTTGTTTGCTTCCGGGCTTGGGGCGTTGCTTTTTTTTTTCCTCGGGGGGGTTTTCCCCCCCCCCCCCTTCTGTGGGGTCCCCTCCCTTCGGGGGGGTCCCCCCCCCCCCGCCGTGGCCTTTGAATAAGCTAAAGACTTTAATAAATTTTTTTGAAGGGGGTGCCAAAAAGTGATGTTTTTTTCGTTCACTTACCTATAATTAAAAAGAGATGCCATAGATTAATTTGTCAAAAATTTTTGGTTAATTTTTTTTTAAAACTTATTTAAAACTCTAGAAATAGTCTTAAAATGCTAATAGAGTAACTTTAAATGTATAAGCTTAAAATGCCTCAATTAAGAGGCGGAGCTCAGGAGCTCCCTACGCTTTAAATGACCGGAGCTCCGAAACGTGATATTGGAAGGTAGGAACATCACTAGTATTATTTTTTATGTGTAATTGAAAAAAATAGTTTCGCAAAATAACGAGCATATGGGTCGAAGGCTCTCTCTTTCCCAACTCCCAAAAATTTTTGAAAAGTTCGTCTTTTAGGTATAGGTATATAAAATTTAACACATAAAATTTTAGTTCGAAAGGCTTATTTTTTACCTTCTATTCACTTTCTTTCAACTTTAGAATCTTTTTATTAGCATTTTCTAGCAATTTAAAAAAAAACCATCTGACGTATATACCAAAAAATCATACCCTCCCCCCCCCCCACCAAGGCGGCTTTTTTAGATTTATATACCTCCGCTGTCGTGTACACAGATTTTTGCCTTTACCCCTGAAAAATATGTTAAAAAAAAACATTAATTTCTATATTGTCCTCGGAATTCTAGATTATTTCGGACTTTTACCCATGAATTTGATTTAAAAATTCTTGTTGAATAAAACTTTCTGATATGGTTATAAAGGAATTTTTTGTAACTATGACGATTTTTTTCATCGTTTTTATTATATAATTAAGACGAGATGAAGAAAAATTATTTACCTTTTTGGTTATTCGAGAGCGGGAGACGTGTTCTCTACTAGTCGCACGTTCGGATTGGTACCAGTCAATCAGCTCCTGCTCTAGTCCTACAGCCGAAGGCTTTCGACCGGCACCTGAATTTAATGTATGTATGTATATATGCACTGCCCCCCCCGGGGTTAAAACGGGGGGGGGGGGCAATCCAAAACGGGGGGGGGCACGGGGGGGGCGGGAACTTTTTGAAACGGGGGGGGGGGATAAAACGGGGGGGGGGGCAAGCAGGGGAGAAAGAAAAAAAAGAGAAAAAAAGGAGAAAAAAAAAGAAAAAAAAGAAGGGAAACGGAAAAAAGGGACAAAAAAAGTCGGAAATAAGGTAAAAATAGTTCTAAAATGGCTCTTAATATATCATTAACATAGGCTAAAAACTGCAAAAAAGCGATGATGGCGTCATCATAGGTCAAAAATGGCGTCATATTTTAGGGTACTTTTTCATTGTGGCGGGGGGGGGGGAAGGGGGGGGGGATCTCCAATAAAACGGGGGGGGGCATTTTCAGACCGTGCACAGGTCTGTATGTATGTATATATATTACTCCAAATCAGGACGTTGATAAGGGCATGTGGCATTGATAGGCAGCCTCCCGGATTTCGGGGGTATACAGACCTGTGCACTGCCCCCCCCGGGGTTTAAACGGGGGGGAGGCACGGGGGAGCAACTTTTTTGTAACGGGGGAGAGGCAATAAAACGGGGGGGGCAAGCAGGGGGTAAAGAAAAAAAAAGAAAAGAGAAAAAAGGGACAAAAAAAGCGAAAATAAGGTAAAAATAGGTCTGAAATGGCTTAAAATACATTGAAATAGGCTAAAAACTGCAAAAAATTGCGATGATGGCGTCATCATAGGTCAAAAATGACGTCATAATTTTAGGGTACTTTTTCAATTTTTGGCAGGGGGCGGGGCAAATCCTCCAATAAAACGGGGGGGTATTTCAAGACCGTGCACAGGTCTGGGTATAAATACCGGACCCTGAGAACTCGACCCCTTAAATTTTGGAGCGTATATATATTTATATACTAAAAAAGGTGGAATATATATCTCCGAAATATTACATATGTTTTAAATATAAATCTCATTTAAAGTATAACAAGCTGTATAGACAATTACAGATAGTTAGTCATTTAGTCGACAACTGGGTGCCCGAGAAACCAAACCAAACCTCTCGGTGAATTGTTTAGCATAAAAAGTTTTACCTGAAAGACGTGTTTTAGGCGTTCCTTCTTTTCTAAGTCGTTCTTCCTGCTTAACCCAATTTACAACTTGCGTTCGTCCTGTAAAAAATATAATAATACATAATAATCATAGATAAAAATCGAAAGGGACAGGAGGGAGTTTATCCCCCTTATGTAGCTTAAGTTTCTAAATTTGGGGACCTGAAAGGTTTCTAAATTATTTTTGTGAAATCCAGGCTCTGCGAATGTGTTTTAATGTAATTTTTAACTAAGAAAACATGTTTTTACCGCTAAAAACATTAGATAATAGGTTATTAGGCCAAAAATAGTGTATTATACAGCTATATCTCCATTTATGCCTGCTTTTTTATTAACGTTTTAAAAAATTAAGGGGGGGGGTTCCGTTCCTCCCCCTCCCAAAAAATTTCGCCCTCCCCCCCCTTAAATTTTTTTGTAATACAATCCGCCCCCCCCCCCCTAAAAAATGAAACTCTGGGTACGTACGTCCCTGCACATGATGTATGATTTAAGCCAAAAATTCCTTTATGCCGTCATGTCATTTTGTCAGGGTACGGGAACCGGATAGAATATTATGATTGATTGATTATATGATTGATTGATTATTAATTATATATATATCCGAAAAATATTTTTGATTTTTTAGCGTTTTTTAAAATCTAATTTAGTATATACTGAGAATCTCTCAATTTTAGGGGTAAGATGTGACTTTTATTTAAACTCTCCCTGTCCCTACCTCCCTCCTCTCCTTAAGTTTATTGCATTTAAAAACTATTTCTGCTCTCACGAAGTAGTAGGTGGTATTTAATGTTTGTTAATAATTTTTGTAATTGACAGGAACAGAACCGTTGGTTTTAGATTCGTTGTTTTTGTTTTGTTTTTTTGACCAGTTGGTAAACCCTTAGTAAAAAAAAGACCATTAGCATACCATTCATAGATGTTTTTAGGGGGGAGAGAGGGGTCCACCCCCCCTCCCCCCAAAGCTCGAGAGCGGTCCAACCTGACGACCCCCCTCCCACCAATTTAGAAGTATAATTTTTATTTACTGTCAAAAACACGGTTTTTAGTTAAAAACAGTGTTTAAATACACTTTTTAGGCCTAAATAGGCTGTTTTAGTATATAACATTCAATATTTAACCTAAAAACACTTAAATTATTGATTTAAAAAAAAATTTTGGGACACCCCCCTCAAATTTCGGGGGTCGGATATACCCCCCTAAAATCCGGGAGGCTGCCCACCTATGCTCCCCCCTAAAAAATTTTGGCCTTCCACCCGGGGGTGAACCCCCACCCACCCCTAGAGGACCTGAACAAAACATCTATAATAGCATTCGTACCTTGCATTGTCCCCGGCGGGTTTTATTGGGGTGGAATTCCAAAACGGGAGCAATTTTTTTAACGGGGGGAACAATAAAACGGATGGAGTAAGCAGGGAAGAAAAAAAAGAAAAAAGGAACAAAAAAGGCGAGATTTAGGTAAAAACAGATCTAAAGTGGCTTATATAAAAAACATTGAAATAGGCTAAACGATGATGGCGTCATAATAGGTAAAAAAAATGGCGCCATAAATTTATGGTAATTTTTCATTTTTGGGCGGTCACTAATATTTCGGAAGGGGGCATTTCAAGACCGTGTACAGGTCCGAAGAACATTAGCAACTTTCTAAAAATATATTTTTTTTTTGGAGATGAAAAACTGTTTAAATTCCTACCATGTATAAAACCAACAGTTTTTTTAAGATTTAAAAAAAATCGTATATTTATATTTTCTGCATAATTTTAAAAACTAAAATTACAACTCAAGTTACATTATACATTATGTTCCACACGAACAAGTTTTTTACAGTGCAAGTTTTGATTTAGACAAGTAAAAAACGTTATTTGAAAGCAAGGCAAATTGAGTGTATTTTCATTTCCATATCTCAACGTATTTAGTAAATATTTAGCGGACCAATTACGAAATCTTAAAAAATAAATTTATTGCTAACGTATAACGAGAATAAGAAAAGAATATATACTTACCTATGTTAAACTTCTTGGAAGCTGCGTTTTTTGAAGTGCGTTTGGCCTCGTCGATGACTCTTAATTTCATTTCGATGGAATAAGACCTCCGTCGCGGTATCCGTTCCTGCCTCCGTTCTCCCGCCGTCTCCGAAATTATCAGCCGGGGCAAATCCGACCCCGCTTCCTTCTCCCCGGTCCAAGAATTTACCCCGGAGTAGGACGAGGACGAAACGGGGGAAACCTTCTCCTCCAGCTCCACGGGAAGCGGGAGGGCGTTGCTGAAAACTGACGGACGGCTGTCACTGAGACACTGGAGAGCGTCGCCGGGTGTGGGGAGAGTGTCATTCTCGTTTTTGTCGATCTTGCTATTGCTGTTGTTGAATAGGAGTTGGAGGACGGCATCGCCGGACAAGCCGTACACGGCCTGAAGGCGACTCAGCAAATCCCCCAGGCTGAGAGACTGAAGGATGTCCTTGTCCTTTTCCAACAGGTCCACCAGAGCGGGCAGATCGAGCGGTTGGGAAACTGCCGGTCGGGGCTTTTCCCCATCGGACAGGTCGGGCCGGGGCATCGGGGCGCGAAGTGGAAAATTGTGGGCCATTTTAAACGCGCGCGCGCGCGACAGAGAGCCGAGGTCTTATTTTAATTTTGTGAAAAAATACGGATTTTGTTTTCTGGCGAGCGATAAAGTAAAACGTACTGACCGCAGTCCTCAGCGAGAGAAGATAACAGTAAGTTGTTAGTTGTTGGAAAGTCATTAGTTCCTTCCTTGCACGTAACGTCCCATGCGCCTGAAAACAAAACAGCCGTGTGTTTTTCGAGCGACAGTTTGCCGCTCGGATTGCTTTCAAGGGGAAATAACCCGACTTCGTTTGGCTCTTATTCGGTTGAAATCACTGTAAATAACTTGCCTGGGAATTGTGGTACCTTGTTTTGACTGAATTTTAGTTTAAAAAGTAATTTTATATGTTTTGGGAGTGAGCGTTATTTAAAACTCCTCCGCGCTAAATTCCTCCGCTGGTAGATGGTAATTCCCGCGGTTGGATTTAAAGGATGGGACTTGTATTTGAGCATGTCTGGCGCCTGAATGTGTGTGTGTGCGTTAACTTTTTCGTCCAATAAAGGAACACAGAGAAAAGGGCGAGAGTTGTTCTTTGTGCGTGTTGATGCGGCGTCGGGCATAGGAATCGATAAGCTTATCCGTTTTAGATTTACCTCCTCCCCTATCTATCGCTTAAAAAAACTGGTTTGAAGTAGAAATTAAAGACCCCGGAGGTATTGGAGGAGAACAAAGGTCATAAATGGAGGGTCACTGTCGCTGGTCCGCTCAGGTCATACAGATGTTTGTATATACAGGGTTAGATCCAAACACTGAGTCTGTCCTTTTGCAAACAACACATTGAACAACACAGGGTGTCGGTTCATCATCATTTCATTACATTATAACGGCAAAAAAGTGAATAAGAGTACAAATTCAGCAGTTTTGAAACGTTAAATCCCTGTATGCAAATTAAGAGCGGAAGGGAGAAAGGGAAGATGGGTTCAAAAACATTTTTACATATAAATTATTTTTAGTACATATGTATAATAATTTATGTAGCTGTTTTCTTAATAATAGTAAAACACCAAAAATTAGTGTTCC